>OU452219.1:36542405-36801632 GCA_911728455.2 Marthasterias glacialis
CAAAGGATCTTTTTTTTAAGGAGATGCCCTCCATTTGATTCCGGAAGTTTAATTGGAAATAAAAGAAACGTCTGATTATTGATTTGACTTGAATTGATTTGCTTTGATTTGAGACGACACAGCTGTGTCTTCAAAACGAAATACAAAAAATAGAAAAATAGGAAATGATGAAGATACCCTCTTCTCATTAAATGTATCAAGAGTTCTAATACGATGCCGGACGAAACATGTATAAAAAAGAATTAAAAAATAAATAGAAAAAGAAATTATCAAAACTGAACCCGACTGTTTAATTGGAGATAAAATGCACAAATGAAAACATTTGGACTCGGTATTGTGGCACATTAATATCCCACTGATGACATTTCCGATGCATTCTAATTATATCACCAACAAAGAAGCATCAACAGTATTTTTTTTTTTGGGGGGGGTCAAACAAAATACACTGCTTCTGAAATGTAATTGGTTAATGCACCGTTGAAGAAAATAAACCCCAAAGCCAATCCATTAGGAGCTAATACAAAGCTTTTTTAGCAGGAAGACGCCTCACCGCCAAGAGCTATCTTCAACAGTTGAATCTTGACTGATGCTTTGACTAATGGAACACGGTAGAGTCACATTTGAAATTTATCCGTAAACATCCTGTTGCTGACTGGATGTTATCAAAACTAAAACTGTCCGGAACAAGTGAAGGAATCAACATCGGTTTGAATGCTTACAATTCAATATTTCAGTGACAATAATGGAAGCCGGTGAGGCTGGGGGAAAGAGTACTCCCTTCGTTATTCTCATAAATGATACATGTAACCGTTATTTTAGTCACCTTATGGGCATCTCATTCATCACTATTTTAATTTTAATTATTTTCCATCTTTTCTTGCTAAAAAGTTCCCTTGTCATTTGAAGCAAGATGTTTCATTTTGTTCTCTCAAAAATCTGAAGTAGTACGTCTGATAACAGAATTTACATTGCACAGTTGATTCCTCATCAATAAAAGGCGGATGGGGGGGGGGGGGGGGCAACGAAATGGGTCTTCAACAGCGAGCAGTTTTTTAGGAAAATCCGTTGAGAAGGAAAATTGCTAACCATTTATACAGCCTTGAACTATGGCAAACATGTAGATCTTTTCAGCAAACATGGTCTTAGAATAGGGCCTACCATGAATTTTCACCTGACCTTACCATCTAAAACACCAGGAGCACATTCCAAACTTCTTTTCCTTGTCCTTGTTTTCTCCTAGCTGAGAGTAAAATCTTTCCACCCCACCACTCTAGACGATCGGGGCCTTCCTACTTCCACGGTCTCGGGGGAGTTCACACTCCCACTGAATGTGAATAATCTCCCAGTGAAATCTGCTTTCAACTCACATCAGTGGACTGATTTTATTTTGCTTATTCGGCGCGCTAGTTTTTCCGAGTAAAAGGATCGATTGTAACCCCCCACCCCCCCCCCCCCCCCCCCCCCCCCCCCCGATGATGTTATGCTAGTGAGCAGATGCATTCTGTTAGTGTAAGACAAACTGCATGAGTGCGTCTGTAGGAAGTCCACCTCATCAACAACACTCTTAAAGTGCATCCATTCGTAGCTAGTGAGACCCTTAAATGCTCCTGACTGCATATAAAGTTATCATCGGTACTTGACTCTATAAAAAAAAAAAAAAAGTTGTTCATACAGTCGGGAGAAAGAAATCGTGGAAAGAGCTGTGAAGAAGTAAGCTCTTGATGACTTGATGAACTGAAGAAGTAAGCTCTTGATGACTTGATGAACTTCAACACTGGATATTTCATTTTAGTTACAACTTCGGGGAGAAGGGAAGTGATGAACTAGGAAAGAGGGGATCATGCGGAAATGGGTAAGGGGGGCAGTTGGTGTTGGGTTGTGTTGCAGATCCACATTTGAGTTTCTACTTCTGCATTTGTTATTGAGGTACTTGGTACATGTAATATGACTATTAGGGACGTGAGGAAAGGCAATGTTGGGCAGGAGTTACTTCTTCCTGGTGTCCCATTCTGATCAGAACACAGCATCACGGAAATTTGCCTACTTAATCAAGAGGGACATTTCATGGATCATACGTCGGTGTACTGATCTGGTCCGTGCTTTCCTCCCTTCACCGGTTTCCCGCCTTTCCCACTGCTTCCCCCTTTGGGTCTGCTGTGGCCGTCTCCAAGCTCTGGTTCCCGTAGCAACATCTGGTTGATAGGTGGTGCCGTTGCTATGGTGAGGTCAGGGCCTGATGGGATAGCAATGTCTGGCATGATCTCACTGAGCATGGGTACAACTTGAGCTGTAGCTGCCACCTGGACAAAACAATAAATAAATAAACAAATAAATAAAAATCAAGGGTTAATTCTAACATGGAGGTAAAAAATCCATGATTCTAATAACTTTATGCAGCACTTATAAAATTCAACATGCTGATGGTCGGAGATATGTATTTCACACTAAAGACCAGTACACCATGCCAAATGAGTACATGTACTGCTAAATTTAATTGCACATTGTAGCTCTACCGATAATTCCTGGCTTGGATCTACATTAAAGGGCAAGGACATTTTCATTATTCAAAGATCACTTCTACTGAAAAGTCTATGGGAATATAAGGGCAACCAAGGCAAAGACCAGGGCCCAATTTCATGGAGCTGCTTAAGCAGAAAAACTAGCCTGAAGCAAAACAATATTACGCTTACCAGAATAAGATTACCAGCCAAAATACCATGCTACATGTACAATTTGTGACTGGTATCCTGCTTATTTTTTGCTAAGCAGCAAATTGTTAAGCAATACTGTCTGCTAAAGCAGATCTATGAAATTGGGCCCTGGGGCAACAAAGGCAATGGCCTCCGTGGCCTCTCGTGTAATTTGCAGTCCTGAATGCATGCTAGCTATATCTGAATGTTTGAGGGGATACACTCTTTGATATGACACTTGCGATGACTCGGACCAGACTGCCATTGTCTTGTCGGACCAGAAGAAATTGTCTTTCATGTTTGTGCTATATTGTCGGGGGGTTTGCAAAGCAAGCTCCAAACATTCCTCCCTACGCTCACTTGTCCACAGGTGACCTCAATCCTCCACTATCCTCCACTCTTATGTCACTTCATACCAACATGTTTGGACCTGGCCCGGTGATAAGCAATTGTTATTTGGGCTTCAACACTCCTAAATCCTCCAACTTCATGAAGAGGATTTTGGGCGGTTAGGGTTTTAGTAATTCACACAACAACCACAGCCTATTTCACTCCAAAATTTAACAAGTCAACTTGGTAGCCGAGTCTGTACACTGGTTACTATCAAGTTAAGGCACCCCAGGCTGTGTTTTAAAACAACGTTTTTTTATGCAGTTCGCCCATCACAAGGCCCAAAGGCCACTAGAGTCGTGGACTACTTTTTGAAGGGATAGAAACCTGCCCCAAATGCGCAGAAACAAGACATGGAGAGATCTAAATGCAAGTCTCCTCACAGCACAGCTAAGAACAGGGAGGGGTAAATGAATCCGTTGCGAGACAAACATAACTGCCTCTTCCCCTATGTGAAGCAACTATAGTTAAGTATCTTGCTCAAGGACACAAGTGTCATAACCTGAATTCAAAACCCACATCCTGATGACTTAGCCACTAGAAAAGTAGTGTTACAACTAAAATTATTTTTCTTCCTCAACATGCACAGCAATTTCAGAGTATTTCATGTCCGTTTGGCCAGTCAACCATTTCCCATTAATCAAGTATGTGTACAAAATAAAAACGCTACAATTATAATGCCTGCTTTTCACACAAAAAATCAAAGAGGCATACACTTCACTTCCTTTCACAGAAGAACAGAGAAATCATCCCCGATGCTGGCCAACTCAACAGGGCATGAGGCCAGTAGCCTCGGTTAAGATCCAAGGCCTGCTCTTGATTACAAAGGCATTTTCAGACATTTCACAAAGCTGTGAAATTGACCCCTCCTTTACAAAAGACTCAATACCTACAAGGACAAATAATTGATAAAGTTTCCTATGGGAGTACAAAGTGACATACACCTGTACAATGCACCTTGTCCCTTTCTTTCCAATATGCACTCAGTCCTCAGAGAACGGCACAGGGGCACTTAGGGTCATCACTGAGATTCTGTTCATGAGGAGACTGAACTAGTGAATTCAAACTGCACTTAAGAGCCTTTTCTGGGCAATGTTTGTGTAAACATTTCAGAAGTTCCTCACAAGAACCATTCTACATCTATATTAACCTGAATTCTAGTATTGTTTTAGTTTCCCTTTTTGCGCCCACATTATTGTCTTATAAAAGTATTCACTAACAAAATGTACATGTACAAACAGGTTGGATAACTTCGTTCTTGAAAGGGCAAGGGCACCAAGGCCTTTTCTTCATGATAAAGGGCACCTGTATGAGGAAATTGTACATTTCTATTTGGAGCATTTTAAGGGCACCAAGGCAATGACCAGGGACAACGGAGGCAATTGCCTCAGTTGCCTCTAGGAAGTATCAAGCCTGTACAAATCTGTTGAGCTCTTCCCCACCCACCAGCTTTCTCTCTCAAGCTCTGCACCACTGCCAGCAGGTTGATTATTACGCAGAGCCCCTAACGTTGTAGTGCCATTTACTGAGAACTCAGTGACAAGAATCAATAACTAAGTGTCAACCTACTCCCGGTATTAGTTCTCCTGGGAGCAGTGCAGGTTTCAGGCAAGGTCTGGAATCGCTAACTACGGAATGAATCGCACTCTAAAGTTAAGCCAGAGACGTCATCGGCCTTCCCAATAAAACAAATGTTTAAGTGTTGCCAAGGGTTTTTTTGCTCTGTAGGTGAGGCCTACAGAACAAGAGACAAAGGGGAGAGGATCAGGATACAACAAAGAGAAAAACACAAAGTAGATAGATATCTATCGGCGTTATATTTGAAAAGAGACGGATCATCTATATATTTCGTAGGAAAGTAGGATACAGGGTAAAGGGCTGTCACCAGGGGATGTCACAACTTCAAAACAACTTCAAAACAACTTATCATTTCAATCAAGTAAAGAGTACTCAGCCAGTGATGGTATCAGTCTTCCCAAGAATGACAATGTTGTCTACGTACCGTCACAAATTACTCACAAAACTACTGACATTTCCCCGGTCGAGAAACAAAACGGACAATCCAACAAAGAGAATCTTTTCTTCTCTTGGCCAGCGGTACCCTCAAAGAAAAAAAGATTCCGGCAATTCCGCCAAAAGAAACCCCGCCAGGGGAGACGGGACAATAACAAAAAAGAGTCCCGGCGGCAACTGGTTAATATTTTAGCATTTTCATTGAGCAGTGAGTACTCTGCTCATTCTGAAGGATGTGTTTCAGGGCATGAAGATCTTAACGGATGCATCGCCGCGCTAATTGTGACAACCTAAACCCCCATTAAGGAGCTAGGAGCTTCCTTACCTGTGAACATTATGCACACTAAATGGATCAGTGTGAATAAAGGGACAGTACAATTAGAGGAGGCCGCCGCAGTCCGATAATGCCTTCCACGCACATGTGTCATGTGTGTCGATTGATCTGATTTTGTATAATACATGATTGGTTGAGTTTGACTGAGTAAACTGGCAGACGTTTGGGGAGACGAGGTGGCAGCACACTTATCCAATTTACCTAGTATGGTCTGCTGCCACCTAGTGTTCCATAGGTCTCAGAAGAATTTCTGTCTGAAATACTGCCTCCTGTGAGAAAATGGTTCCCACTCACTGTTCTTTCAATTTGCCAAATTTAAAATGAGCAGTATTAGTTTGGGCACAAAGCCTGTGACAAAGCATTCATAAACAATTATTCGGTGTTTTCTTGTACACAAAACCACCAAATCTCGATGAACTTCTCACGGACTGGTTACATGGTGTGTTTATTTAAGGGTAGGAATGAACAGGAACCCTAATCCAAAGATGCATCATAACTTTAACCCAGAGACCATAAATGGCCAGCTCGCTTCTGAAGTGACCTTAAGAAATGGAGCAGAATAAATAGTCATCTTTTCCCCCTTAACAAAATATACGACCAAATGCATTTCGATAACGCTTCAAAACCAATCAAGTACGCATGCAGTTAATCATTCTGATTGGCAGTTTTGATTTATTTTTTATTTTTTTCCCCCCCAGTTTATAATAGATTTTGGATGTTTTCATCATTGAACATTATTGCTGTGAGGTACATGAACTAGACAGTGGGCATAATTTAATCTCCAGGGACCATGAATGAGGCCCCAAGGCTGGATGATATCAAATTAATAGGAACGGAACAGCAGGTGATACAAAGGCTACGCAGGTGCACAGTTCGTCAGGAATGTTTTCAAAAGTCCTGAACATTCAAGGAAGGCAATGTGAGAGAATGTTGCGGAATCAAATGTGGAACACCTTGTAAAAGGAAGTGGGTTTCTCTTTTCTGGAACATGAAATCGGAAGCGTGCCACATTTAAATTTTGTTGACAGATAAATGAGGTCATTGGCACATGAACATTACAGAGTCATTCACTTATCAATATCTTGTTGATTTAAAGAGCACTTAACAAGGTTCCCGGAGCTGCATGGCCATGGATCTCCCAAAAGGAAACTTACAATTGGACATTAAAGGGGCAGTGTCATCATGATCACAGAGAGTCTGTGGCTAGACTGAATTATGACCTCCCAATCTGCTATTGCGCGCACACACGCGCGAGTGGCGGTCACATCACAGAATAATAATGACGGCGCCCTTTGTGATATGACGGTCGAGGCGGGCGCGTGCAGTAACTGGGTGAGAGCTCACGTTTCTGGGCCCAGAAACAGGCAGACTACGATCATGACGACACAGCCCCTTTAAACCTAACCAACCCAAATCCTTCAATTTCCTTTTCCCCAAATTGAAGGATTTTGAAGGATATGGGGGTATCAGGCCACTGCAGCAGAGAAGGATCCTGAAGGATTTGGGTCATAGTGTGTTTCTGCTTCGGAAGGATTAAGTAGGAATTAGGCTGTATTTGATGGAGAAGGATTTCGAAGGATTAGGCTCACATGCGATTTGGCTAAAATGTGATATACATGTGGTAGGAATTGGGTCATATGCAATTTGGCTGAACTATATTTAACAGATTATCATGGGCTGAAAGGATTTCAAAGAAATCGGGTCATAAATATACAAGGATTTCAAAGGGTTTGGGCTTGATGGTCTTTCTACCCTCTCAGACTGAAGAATATTTCAGGACTTGGGCTGCATGTGAGCAAATGGTCCTGGTTAGTTCGGGTTAATGCGGAATTTTTTTATGTACACACTCTACTCATATCACATTAGGATTGTTTTCTGCTGGTGCAGAAAGTTATCGCTTAAACTCCCAGCCAAAAATGGTGATCGTAAGAACATAACAACGGAGTAAGAAGCGAATAAAAAGATTGCACGTAAAAGTTTGTCTTACAAAAGAAGACCCAAAAACAAACACTGTCTAGGCCTACCCTTTTGGGGAACACTAAATAAGTCATGTTGAGTCTCGTTTTTGTGAGCAATCTCCTTCTGATTCCAACCATTTGTTGAGTTGACCCCTGTATCCATTTTGAAAATTGTTTTATGAACAAACAGGGAAAGTAGACAAGCACTGAAAACAAGATGTAACAAGCAACCTATTTATACATAATTTGGCAGTCTACAAGGGCATTCATGTACTTTAAATGCAGCTCAAGGGGAAAAAAAACACCCCAAGAAATAAGTAAAAAAGAAAACAGGTTATGATTGGGGGAGTTTGACATTCAACTCCTCAGTTAATTATTCACGAGAGTTCTCCTGTCGTAGTCACTACTTATACTGGCTCCAAAAAACAGAAACTAATATCATGAAAGCCGACAACATCAATCTCTCCATTTCCAATTAGGATTGGACTCTTTTTGTAACAGAGGCACAGAGCTCCCATGTCAGTTTCATTAAGACTCCTTCAATCTGCCATATATCAACCCCCTACCTCAATCTCCATCCCCCACCCCCTTGGCACTTGGCTTTGCAACCGCTTCAATCCCATGTATTTTGTTTCTCTCTCTGGGAAGATGGAAGGAGCAGTGCGGCATGGATTACGGACAGACAAGGAAATCTCTGATTGATTGAGGTTTATTTGATTGGGAAGGCTCTTTTGTTGTTGTTGCACAGGTCTGACTTGAACCTCTTGCCTGAAATTGTGGCAAACTAAATACTAGCTCAGTAACGTGTCTCACTGGGCAATAGGACAGATGATCTCTTGTAAAGCTCTACACTGTTTGACGTCAACAGATTTTATTTGAACTTAGTCAACAAAACTATTTTCACTACGACTAACCAATGAAAACCTTGCAACATAAATTGAGGTTTTGCCACTTTCTTATTACTTACAAGAAGTGTTTCCCCTGCCCATTTAAATGTGAGGTGGCCCACCACGCTACTTTTAGTGACTACCCCCCCCCCCTCCCCCATTTTTTTGCCGTTATCACCACCTCACCACCAAAAAGGAAATACAAATCAAACGATTTTAGTTTGATGTCATTTATCAGCTTTTCCCACAAACTCTTCTCTATCAAGAACTCACAATATGGATGTGTAATTAGAATCATCACCTATCTATGTGATAGCTACATTCATGTCATTTTGCAGGCTTCGTCAATTTTGCTTCAATCCTCAATGTGAATTTTTAACCCCTCCCTCAGCTCATTAGCCAGGGAAAACATTCCTCACGCGTACATTTAAGGAAAACTAAAAAACAAACCACACCAATTGTCGAAAGGTCCCACAAAACAGAATAAGATCTAAAAAGACAATAACAGTAAAACGTTCATGGCATTTTTGAGCAATTCTGCAAAAACATATTTTTAAATAATACTCTTTATCCCTGATGCAAAAATTAACATCTAATTATAATGCTTGCGGTACCCGCTGCTAATAGGATTCGAACTGCCTGTAGCTGCCGGGCAGTCTTGGTAGTCTAGTTGGTCAGACATCTGCTCTAGAATGGCGGGGGGTTGTGGGATCGAATCCCGCCCGAGGAATATGCCTGTGAATGTTTTTTTCACAGGACTCGGGAAAGTACCGAGTATACAGTGCTTAACACACATCGGTGTATCCGTAAAAATCACAAATACTATAACATCTGGGATACGTACATTGGTGTATGGGTAAAAAACACAAATAAAACATATTTTCCATTTTTCTTTGAACTTCAAATTCTGTTTTCCATTGGAAAAAAAAAAACACCCAAGAATGACGGCACCTAAACACTGATCTCTTAGCAACATAGGTTCAGAAAATAACTCACAACAACACTCTACATGTAAGCCATCAAAATAATTATTGAGAAAATAAAACTAGCTGTTGCAAACTGCTTACCAACCAAAAGGACTTGTTTAAGACTGCAAAAAATTGCCTCATGTTTTAATCATCAACAATAAAAAGCGAGGCCATTAAACAAATTATTGATGAGAGTTTTCTTCACAGATGTCTGTGTGGCTCAACCCCTGAACAACAATTCTGTTTATACCTTTTTGTTGCGTGTGTTGTTCCCATATGTTCAATAGAATATATAATCAGCTTAAATTCATTTCAGAAATGACATTGACCAGGTCAACTTCTGATCATCCAGTAATAAATCAGGCGACGGCTGCAGTGGCTGCACAATAATAAAGATGTACAGTGTAAACATGCATTACTGAACAAGGTCAGCTGTATTACATGACATATATGACATACATGACATAATGCACGTATGCATAATAATGTTGAATCCCAGCCAAGACCAACAGACACAACAACATTACCGTACTTGACCTAGCTATGCTGTATCAATGGCGAGGTACCAGTGAGTGGCAGGATTAAGTACAAACTATTGCTCTTTGTGTTTAGATCCCTCACGAACAGTGCATGTAATGACGATTTGCTCAAACCTTACAATCCGTCTCGCTAACTCCGTTCTGGCAATTCAAACCTCTTCATTGAGCCTTAACTCTAATCGTTCATGGGGTGACCAACCTTTTTCTCATGCCGCACCGCGTCTATGGATTAAATTGCCATCACATATCAACTCATGGGTTTCAAAACTCATCTTTTTAATGAAGCATTTGCATAATGTTGTTTGCTGGGTGTTCTGCTGTCTCACTGTATGTTGTATTTTATAGGCCTATTTCGTAATCTTGGAGTTGTTTTGTACTAGTGCCTTGAGCACTTTTGTGAATTTGTGCGCTTCATCAATTTTCCAGACTCAAGTTGGTGTTAGTTGGGGGAACACTACTTTTTTTAATTAACCCTTAGAAATTATCAAATTACATGTAGGCAGGCTCCCCTTTCTCTTTTTCAACTTGGTTTTGCAGTTTTTCATTGTTGAATTATTCATAAAGTTTCAACATAAATTATTCGTAATTTTTAAGCAAATAAGAAAAGCACTGAAAGGTTAGCCAATAACAATGCGAATGAGGTGAATGCATGCTGACCCCAGCGCTTCTGATTGGCTGAGAATTTTGCTACTCCATTAGGGTAGCAAAAATCTAACTAAAATGACAATTTGTGATTCTTTTTGTGTTTTTCTCCTCGATTATTTGTAAATGTTGGTACAAATATTGAAGTCAGACGAATTTGCCTTTTAAACTTTAGTCAAACTTGCCCAAGTTTATTTTACATATTGCTGTATAAGTCGCATGGAATATAAATCATAGAGCTCGTAATCAGCATGATAGTCAATATTCCGAAAATTGTGGTATGTGTTAGGTCAAAGCTACTAGAAAAACACTTGTGCCGTTTTGCACGGTAGCAGATGTAACGCCTTTTTACCTACCAACCGCATGATGGCGCCCTTCCCCATGTGTCAATTTTGCTGGGATTATTTGCACAATTTATTGCCGAACACCAAATTTTCAATCTGCCTTCACCTTTTTGAGTTGGTGGGATCGTTTGGCCTAAGTTTTTCCATTTAGTAGGCCCTACTTATCGCGCAAACAATCTTTGGTTTGACCTGCCTAACAACAGCGGGCGCACCCATTTTGCATTTCATGATTCTACACAGTGTCTCCTATCTTGTCTTTCCAGTATCTTTGGTGAGGCCAACAATGAACATATGAACATTCAAGTACATGTACATAGTACTTCGTGTACTGATCCTTAGTATATGTACCTGCTTACACACATGTAACTTCCCAGGGTGGTGAAAGTGTGCCTGCTTTCCCTGCCAATCATCCTCTGTAATCGTTAAATTGCCAAACATTATTTCTGATGGGCGTGGGCGTAATAGATTCCTAAACAAAAAAATAGATTCCTAAAAGCAGAGACCTTGCCCTTTCCAACTGTGAGTACTAGACCCAGCATGGAAAGCGAGAATGACTTGTATGTGTGGGGTCAATGTCTGCGGCTATACTTGCTGCTTACACACCCATGTATAAATTCCCCCCAAACTGGTGCAAGTGCGTCTACTTTCAACTGCTGATCGATCCTCTTATTGTTTTTTTTTTGGGGCGCGCTTTGGTTGAATAACAGTAGCTCTCAAGCTGCATTACAACACAATTGAAACCGACCTAAATAAAGTCTACAAGTCTAGCTGGTTGGGGGCAGTGGGTGGGGGGGGGGGGGGGTGTAACCTTAAACTGATTTATACTGAAGCAGAGACCTTGCCCTTTCCAGCAGTGAATGATATGTACTTGTGAGGATAGGACAAGTACGCGGCAGTACGTGTACTAACCCACAGCTTTACACGCAACTGCCTTAACTGGTACAAGTACACGATCATTCCAATCAATTGTACAGTTGCTAGGCCAAAGAACGGCGTAATTGTGCGGCGGTATCTTTGTTAGATGAACAGCACCAGCTCTGTGTTACATTGCATGTGATGCTCATTAACTTGAATCACAAAAAAATCGCTTCTGAAATCAAGTCTAGCTTGGAGGGAAAGGGGAGATTCAAACCCCAGGGTCTGTATAAGCAGAGAACTCGGCTCTTTCCATCTGGGTTACACCCGCAAGTAGTGGCTACTGTGGCTTTTTCGGGCAAGTGAGGAGGTCCAAGCGACGCCCAACCATTAATGGAAGCGTTACTGTACCTTCTCTGCTATGAGGTACACTTACATGCAGTATACAGCATCATAAGAAAGTCTTGCATCAATTTGACTGGATTTTTATTTGTAGGTTTTCACCGAGAATGAAAGTGATATATGGCTGGTGCATTTTTTTCAATCTTGAGAAGACCTGTCGGAAATGACAGCTAAGGTCAAGGGAGGGCATGAAAAATGTATTAAGTTCTGAAAGGATCTAGTGGTGAATGTAATACGATGCGCATCAGTTCTTTCTAAACAAAATATTCAAAGGTAAAGTAAGACAGTCAGGCCCCTGGAGTTATATACAATGACTAGAGTGCTAACTTCCCCTGTGTTTTGAATTCATGGGGGCACATCGATAGTTGTGTACAAAGCTACGTAAAAGACTGAAATTTTGCACGGCTGTTGATCTAGGCTTCATCGAAACATGCGGAATAGTATTTCCCATTCAACAGTCAGGATCGTCCTTGTTCCCAATGTTTTTTTGAGCAGTAGAGCGCCGCTGCTAAAACAAAGGAGAAGCTGCGCAAAAGGTTGTCATATTATCACACCCCGCGAATCAAGTTTGCTTGAGGATGAATTTAATATCACGCGCTCGTGGAGTACAGAAAAAGTATAGCGCATCTATGTCACGAGGTTGGTGTCTACATGGAGTCGTCCATGTTCTTTAGATTGAAGGGGCTTTAGAATTTTGGAATTTTAGAGTGTGCCTTTGACGACAAACTCTCTAGTTTGATTTTGTGTTTTATGAAGAAAAAATAAAATAAAATGAGATGGATAGATGTCAGTTATAATATAATAATTTGGGAGGCTAATCATCCTTACTCGCAGCTGAGAAGCTGAATTGCGAAGGACGCGGCTACACGTGTTCGAGCTGCAGGCATTCAAGGGCGCCTTCGGCAGCCAGCAACATCAACCCATATATGACCACGGAGCACAGCCTGAGATCGAAAGTGTTTGGTTTTTCGGGAGGGAGGAAAACCGGATGGCCTGGAGAAAAACCCTCGTGGCACAGGAGAGAACCAACGCACAACTCTACTCACATATGGCCTTAGCCGGGAATCGAACCGGGGACACATTGGTGAGAGGCGAGCGCTTTACGCACAAGCCACCCATGCCATAACAAATATTGAGTGGGTTTAATTTGTCGAATGGAAGGAATAGTATTGTTTGGTAAAATTTGAAATGTTCCATTTCACTCGGCTTTGCCACAAGAAATGGAACAGTCCAAATTTTGGACTGTTCCATTTGAAATGGAGCAGTCCAAATGTTACCTTGCGATAATATTCCTGCCATTGCACTCTGAGCCACTCAATGTTTGTGTACTATTCACAGTTCCAATGCTCTACCTTCCCTTAAGCAACTGTAACCCTATGGGACCGTTTTGGTCTTACCGAGCACCACTACAATGTGATTGACCTCCCTGTAGAGCAAAAGTTAATTGGTTCGGCCAGGAAGTCCCAAGTCCATTCAAATCAATTTGAAAACTGCAATTGCCAACGGGTTTCTTTAAAGAAATATGAGCCGTGCTCACGCCGATTTTACCTTGAAAAAATTAATCCAAATGTTGAATTGCTTTTTTTTTTTTGTAGGATGACCAAAGTTATTCACTTTCAGATGAGACATCAAAAGAAAAAAAATCCATCATCGAATAATAACAGAGTTATTAATGCATGTCAAGTGGGTGTGGCTTAGAGTGGAATAACCTCATGCTTAACATGAGGATACCGGATTTTTCAAGAATAACATGTACAAGTTTTAAACCCCATTCCTTTGTCATGTTTTTTCAGAAAAAAAGGTGGAAACCCATAAGCCATTTTGAGATATAATGGTTGACACATTACGAGGATAAATTTGGGTAAATTTGTTTGTAGACACCCAAACCAAACAGTGCACTCCTATAATGTACCGTCATATCTCAAAAAGGCTAATGGAATAGTTGTTTTTCTAGACACATTATGAAGGTGCAATAATCTGTTACATCAGCTTCTTAAATACATCCACTTCTCAAAGTTTATAGGGAATAGCCTTTTATGAATAGGACAGTTACCTATTAATTTTTTTTTTTTTTACTTTGAGGATTGTTCCAATGAATTTGGGATGGGGAAAAAACATGGTGCAGATGAGTCTGTTTTTAGTCTGTTTGTTGGGCTTCGGTTAACCATACCCATGTGACAATAATAATATTAATAATAATAATAATTTAGGAGTCTAATCATCCTTACTGGCAGCTGAGAAGCTGAATTGCATAGATTTCTTCAGGACAGCAACTGATAAAACAAATCTTTTGTCACAAAAGTGTTCCTGTTGCTCCCAAGTTGCCAGAAAAAAAATTGCTTCATGTTAACAAGGCCCTGAACAAGGAACTTTCTGCCTACCTGTGGAGACTCCGATGGTTCACTCTGTAGCTGCAGATCCGGGGGTTCGTTCCACATCCTTCCAAACACTTCCGTATCGTTATCCGCCTCGCTCCTCTCCCCGTACTCCTGGGGAATGCTCGCAAAGATTTCAATGGCCTCGTCGGGGAGGCCATACTCGCGTACGATCCGCGTCTGGATCTGGCGGGCTACCGCGATGCTGTCTATGCAGCGCAGACTGTAGGCACGCTGGGTACCGCTGCAACGGTGGAGGTCCTTCTCACGACCAAGCATGGCTTTCACTGTGGACTCATCAAGTGCTGTAAATTAGAAGCAGTTTGAAGAATAAACCAAAGCTGTTGTAAACGTCTTTACTAACCCAATTCACCTGACGTCATCATCACAATTATCTCGGTTGTGCCACTTTTTTTTTTTTTTTGGGGGGGGGGGGTCATTGTCCTTGAATGTTTCACAGTGTAGTGCGCATTTGAGGTAATCTGGTGTTTAAACGCTTTACCAAATTTTTGTACATCCAAAAATGAAGACCGTGGCAAACAATAGCCGTGTCTGACGTTGGTACAAGGGGTCAATACATAGGTTTTTAACGACTACACTCACTTACTAAGAACTAGATTTTTCTCACTTCTTTTCTTTTCAAATGACAGCCCGGCCTGTTTGATTTTCTTGAACTTGATCCCCCCAGTCTACCTTGTCCCTTTTCCTTTTTCTGTCATCGTCTTCTTCCTTTTACTCTTTTATTTCTCACCAGCTCAATCAATAACTTGAACAACTTTTAAAAACTTATGATGTTCAATGAAAGAACTCAATCAACATCAATGTATATTTGGTTTGCGGTGACACCATTATTCTACTACCGCGAAGTAGATTTTCAGAATTCGGGAGACAACGTAGTTCTGAAAAGAACTGTCCTGCTTTTTAAGTACTACCTGGGGGTAGGAAATCGGCCGGGACTACTACTACTTTTTCGCTTAGTGGATTGGGGGGACTTCTCGGATAACTTCACTACCGCGGAGTGAGTTTGGTCTCAACGTTTTGACTAGCCTGCTCTAGTCATCATCAGGAGACTGTTACCGCAAACCAAATATACATTGATACCTCACCATGCAATGCCTCAAATCTTATATTCAATCAACATCATATCACAGACTGTAAATGGATTCTTTAAACCTTATCAATGTCCCAGCCCAATGTTTTAGGACTGCGAACTATTTATAGGGCATTCTGGATAACACATAATTTGTTTTGGTTCCAAGTACACCACACCACATGACCTTAAAATGACCTCTCTAGAGTTCAAGTTGGGACCAAAATAAAGTTGGGGAAGTCAGCTTTGAACTTCATTGTTTCTAAAAGAAATTATTTGCTATTTCAAAAATCAAACGAACCCCCCCCCAAAAAAAAAAAAAAAACCCAAGCCCAATAATTGTAGCTTAAAAAGCATGGCACTTCTAGGGTTAAATGATATCAAGAAGTGAAAAATCAACCTTGGAAATAAGAATTTATAAAAAAGAAGTTTTCTTTTAGTCTACAGTTTACATACACACGAGGACAACAGTTCTGCAACACTGATGCATAGATTAAAAAAAATACCGTCTGAATTACAACTAATACCAACTTTAATTGTATTTATTGTTGTAAGAATCTTTTGATGCATAGTATTTCATAATAGTACTTTTGTATTTCTCCAATGCTTTGTTTTTTTGAGAACTGTGTTGAGGCGTTGGAGGTAAACACATCAGCTACAGAGGGGGCAAAAAATGTTAAATAGCCATACGGAGAGTGAAATCAAACCATTCAAAATCAGATTTGCCTATTTCTATAAATTTATTCATCAGGGCACTTTTTAAGTAACATCATTTAACAAGGAAAGAAAAGGAAATTTCTAAAGTAACTGGACATTTTCTTCAGAGCTGAGATGTATTTTTTTTTTTTTTTTTTTTAAATAAATGCTTATTTGCTATTGTATACCAGAATTTCTACTTTTCCAAGTGTGTATTTTAAAATGTAAATTTGACCTTTAAAAGTTAATTTTGGTGCCATATTTTTGATATTGTAAGCCATGTTATTGCCCTTTACGTCTTTTAATGTTTGCCTGTTTTTAAATTGTGGCATCGGGAGATCAACTTGATAGTAATTAACTTTACCTTTTTTGAAATCCTTCAGGGGTGCAACTTTTTAAGACCGTTTTTGTGCATGCATGTATTTGCCCTCTTATGTATGTTTGTTTTACCTCAGAAATTAATAAATGAAATGAAATGAAAATCTGCATTTCACACAACTATCCGAACAGGCCAAAGCTTTAATCAGCGCTCCGATCGAATACATTTCAATCACAACTTTACTGACGATACACCACATGACACACTAAAGGTCTCCTAACCTTGAAAACCTAACAACACGTACTGGAACATCCCAGAGAGACCACAACGCTTCCTGTAGGAAGCCTGTTTAGTGTATTGTTGTTCATAGTCCCACTCCCCCCCCCCCCCCCCCATCCAGGGCTAACTGGCCTGCAAAGGAACCCGGCAAGTGCCAATCACACCGTATGGAATATTCCACCCTTCTTCAATCTGCAGGTGTGTAACATTTATTTTAAGCTTCACATGTCCTCATAGTGAAGATTGAGGGGTTTCAGTGACAGCGCCCTCTATTGACAATCAAATGCTCCCGGTGGATTCCTCAGGGTAATTCCACTGTAGTGTAACTTGGCTCACACTGACCTCGAGAGTCAGAAACCTGTTTTTCCGATTGATTGTTTTTTTGTTTTTTTTTGTGTGTGGCTTGAAATGATGAAATATGAAAACAGATTTCAGGATATCGAGTCATGATAATCTTCAGAGAACAAGATAGCTCTGTGGTCAATGTAGTGTGAGGTTAGAACTGTTTACCGGTAAGCAAATTGTTGTGCTGACTGTAGCAGACAAACGTGGCGTAAGCAAAAGTGTCTTTCATAAACGATCGGGAAGATTTGACAGGGCGCTGGGGCGCGTTGACAATGGTTTGACATTATTGCGTCACTCATCCTGCTTACGGAAACCGCCGGCAAACTAGCATGCCTTTTGCTTTGCTTACGGTCAGCAGTGTTTATGAAATGGAAATTCTGCTACTGGCCGCTCAAGTAAGCAGGAAAAGTCTGCTTACAGGCTTTACGAAACTGGACTCTGCCATCATAACTCCTGGCAGCAGTGTTTATCAAATGGAGTCATCATTACAATAGCAGGTTGGTGGTTGGTACACAAATAGAAACTCTTGTGATCTGATCACTGGTCAGACAAATGAAGCACTAAGCATCAATTTCCCACATTGTAATATTGTTTGATCCCTTCAAAAACAGAGTTGGTTCCCTCAATTTCTTTATCACTACTGCTGTGCCATTATTATTTAAAACTTGACAATTTTACACATCTTTGGACCCTGGTTAAAAAACAAAACAAAAACAGACAGCAGCCTTGCATGTGAATTGGATTTTTAGTCCCTGGGCCCAATTTCATAGAGCTACTTAAGCACAAAAAACAGCTAAGCATGCACAAACAAAATTTTGCTGTCCAGAAATAGGGTTACCAGCCAAAATACCATTTAACACAATCTGTCTATGACTGGTTCCAGCACATTTTTGCTTAGCAAGAAATCATTGAGCAGTATTTTCTGCTTAAGCAGCTCTATGAAATTGGGGCCCAGATTGCGTGGGTTTTCCCTATTTGGGGTTTGACTGCCACATCTAAAACTGACATTTCTTCATCATCATCTCTACACAAGTTATCTTCAGGCCTACGGGTCACAGTGCAAGTCACTTTTGAGGGTCCCTTGGTTTCATTACCAGAAAAATATAATAGCAATAGAAATAGTCATCATCATGTCTTTTTAAAATTGCTCCTATGTGGTGCCTAAATGAACTGAGTGAAAACCCAGACATCTTGACTATGCTGTGCTGCATGGCCTAATATAACAAAGTGATCGTAAATCTTTAGTAGAATTTTATTAGCTATGATAGTGATGGATGGTCGAGACAAGCTAACATGTACAAGGCTTTTAAGATATATTTAATCACAGGATTTCAGAAAAAAAGCTTTCTCTGCCTGGACTTAAAGCAGTCTAACAGGCCTGATAGCCTCCATGCCCCTGGTCATTGCCTCCATGCCCCCGGTCATTGCCTCCATGTCCCCGGTCATTGCCTCCATACCCCTGGTCATTGCCTCCATGTCCCTGGTCATTGCCTCCATGCCCCTGGTCATTGCCTCCATGCCCCTGGTCATTGCCTCCATGCCCCTGGTCATTGCCTCCATGCCCCTGGTCATTGCCTCCATGCCCCTGGTCATTGCCTCCATGCCCCTGGTCATTGCCTCCATGCCCCTGGTCATTGCCTCCATGCCCCTGGTCATTGCCTCCATACCCCTGGTCATTGCCTCCATGTCCCTGGTCATTGCCTCCATGCCCCTGGTCATTGCCTCCATACCCCTGGTCATTGCCTCCATGCCCCTGGTCATTGCCTCCATGCCCCTGGTCATTGCCTCCATGCCCCTGGTCATTGCCTCCATACCCCTGGTCATTGCCTCCATACCCCTGGTCATTGCCTCCATGCCCCTGGTCATTGCCTCCATGCCCCTGGTCATTGCCTCCATGCCCCTGGTCATTGCCTCCATGCCCCTGGTCATTGCCTCCATTCCCCTGGTCATTGCCTCCATGCCCCTGGTCATTGCCTCCATGCCCCTGGTCATTGCCTCCATGCCCCTGGTCTATGCCTCCATGCCCCTGGTCATTGCCTCCAGGCCCCAGGTCATTGCCTCCATGCCCCTGGTCATTGCCTCCATACCCCTGGTCATTGCCTCCATGCCCCTGGTCATTGCCTCCATACCCCTGGTCATTGCCTCCATGCCCCTGGGCATTGCCTCCATGCCCCTGGTCATTGCCTCCATGCCCCTGGTCATTGCCTCCATGCCCCTGGTCATTGCCTCCATGCCCCTGGTCATTGCCTCCATGCCCCTGGTCATTGCCTCCATGCCCCTGGGCATTGCCTCCATGCCCCTGGTCATTGCCTCCATGCCCCTGGTCATTGCCTCCAGGCCCCAGGTCATTGCCTCCATGCCCCTGGTCATTGCCTCCATGCCCCTGGTCATTGCCTCCATGCCCCTGGTCATTGCCTCCATACCCCTGGTCATTGCCTCCATGCCCCTGGGCATTGCCTCCATGCCCCTGGTCATTGCCTCCATGCCCCTGGTCATTGCCTCCATGCCCCTGGTCATTGCCTCCATGCCCCTGGTCATTGCCTCCATGCCCCTGGTCATTGCCTCCATGCCCCTGGTCATTGCCTCCATGCCCCTGGTCATTGCCTCCATGCCCCTGGGCATTGCCTCCATACCCCTGGTCATTGCCTCCATGCCCCTGGTCATTGCCTCCATGCCCCTGGTCATTGCCTCCATGCCCCTGGTCATTGCCTCCATGCCCCTGGTCATTGCCTCCATGCCCCTGGTCATTGCCTCCATGCCCCTGGTCATTGCCTCCATGCCCCTGGTCATTGCCTCCATGCCCCTGGTCATTGCCTCCATGCCCCTGGTCATTGCCTCCATGCCTCCAGTAGAAACTTCATTTATCCTCATAGAGGTGCCCATTACAAAGGAGAAAAATTTCTTGCCCTTACAAGTCCTGGTCTAACATGTACACTGTGCATGATCATTCAAAATGTCTCATTTTTTCCCCTTTCTAGCAAAAATTAATAATAAGAATTTACACGAAGTAAAACATTGATCTATTTAAACCATGGAGAGTCAAACTTGGGTACAACCAGGGGGATCAGATTTTAATGTATTTTGAATAGTTATTGGTTAATGAATACACAAAATAAAGACACATCTTTGGGAGAGATATAAATGCCGGCCGGCAATTTCTTTAACATAAAGAACACATTGCATAGTCCTCACAGGAAAGGAACAAACATTTGCCTACTGATGACAATAGAGGGCGCTGTCACAAAAAAACTGGGGAAGAGCAGCAGTAACTGAGTGCCTTGTTAGATGGCAAACATCTTGCTGTTTTCGTCTCTATCGTTTCGTTTGTCCACAAATTATGCTGGGTCGGCTTAGCAGTGCATGACCGCACATCTAAAACTTCAGTGTTAATCCAGTGTAATGTGATTTGTTTACCAACAACATTCAATTTCAAGCCAATTGAATTTATTTTCATGACCTTTTTGTTTACCAAACAACCTCAAGAAGGTGTTTGTACATGTAAAACGAGGTATTGAACTGCGGCAACGGATCAACATTAAAGAAAGACTATTTACATGTACCATAGCAGGGTGAATACATAATTTCTTTGGTTTCCAAACTAACTTATGGTGTTATTTTGTAGCGAGCTACAGTGTACATAACAGATGTCAAAGATATACAAATCATTTCCATTTGAGAAAATCAATATGCATCGCCGATATGGACTCTTGAACATCAATTACAGAGGGCACTGTGCATGGTTTTGTTACTATACATGGTTTGGTTGCTATGGCAGCAGGTTTCATGAACATACTGCATGCACATCAATTACTTGTAACTTTATTGGACAATACTCTGGTTGGGGTAAAGCTACTTTATTTACTCATAAACATCATCTAAAGTACAGCCTTAACCAGTTGAAAATGGATGATGTGAATACACGGAAATGTTTCCCCTGCCTGGAAATGGAAGCCGTGTAAAGACATTTTCTCGGTCGAGAAACAAAACGGACGATCCCATAAAGAGAATCTTTGTTCTCTTGGCATTTGTCAAGTCTGGGTTTCTTTGTGCCAGCGGTACTCACGAAGTAAAAAAGAATTCCGGCAGTTCCGCCAGAAGAATCCTGCCAGGGGGACGGGACAACAACAAAAATCCCAGCGGCAACTGGTTAAGAGTGACACATACTGCATACTCATATTGCACAGGCCCAATCAAATCCATTGTCTGGATTCCTGCTCTCAATCGCACCAGATTCAGTTTCGACACATATAGGGATGCAACATGCACTCGCCGGTGACGGCCAATCATCACCTGCCATCTGTCGTTCGCTTGAGAGTACCCCCCAGTGTTTACTTACATGTACCTTACATTCCTTACTGAATTGTGAGGATTAGTATCAATAAATTAATGGAGCTGAACGCAGCTGAAATCATGGGGCTATACCATTACATACATGTACATGTATATTACATGTAGTTCACTGGAGCAAGGCCAGCTAAGCTGCAAAGCAAAGAGCTGGTTGACTATGGAAACGCAAAGGTACAGCAAAAGTAGAAAGATGTACGGTAAGTAGAAAGATGTAGGCCCTACAATAAGTAGAAAGATGTAAAGTAAGTAGAAAGAAGCATTACTATATGGACAGACACATACAAACAGCAAACATTGCAGACATGGGTTTGTTACATGGTTACATGTTGTGCATAGGAGCAGTGAGGGATAAATGAACAAGAAGAAGTGTTGTCAAACGGGTATCATTTTGATACAGACGTCCGTATTGACTTTATGCATCGCAGTCATCATGCCGCTATCTTCAAGGTAAAATGATGGGGAAATAATGCTGAAAAAAACACCCAGCTATGTACACGCGGTGCGGTGCACAAGGTGGGCCAATCAGCAACATTCTTTTGACCTCATGAGACTATACCAGGACGGTGATTATACAAAATCCTGACAAATGGGTCACAGTTTAGAGTTTAAGCCCCTGAATTCACATCGTGTTTACTTTTTGCTGGTTTTATTTTTTCAGGCTCTCTGAATGACAACCAATTGGAAAAAATTAATGGGTTGGATACAATACAATATGTTTTTCTCCCCTTGCTTGCAAGTGTACTTCTTTCAAAACGGTTTGAAGGAAAGGGGAGATCGGTGAAAAAGACCTTGGGGTGTGTCGTCACTCATCACATGCCTGCTCTACCTAGACTGGTCCCCTGTCTTTGGCACTGGGTCTTATAAACCCAATGGTTTCATTGGTATGCAGTGATGTGTTAACTACATGTACCAGACTTACAGCGACATAACATGTACACACAGTCGTGAATCACCATTATGTCCGAGGACTTCTATCGTTAATTCTATTGTTCCTGTACTGAAGCAATCTCCATTGGTTTTGTTTACACAAATGGCGTCCGAGGACCCATGAAAACAAAGAACTGACTAGTGAGGACCTATTGTCCCTATTGGAAAATGTCCTCGGCGCATATGGTCAAACATGCCCACGAGTGCGTGTTCACACACATACAGTATTATGGCATGCGAGGTCAAAAGTACATTGGGCAGGAACGAGGAGGATCCAAAGGGCCGGTATCCGGCGTTATTCATGAGCCTCGAGGTATGCCGTCAGATGTTCAGACTATGCTCTAACCCTACTTCTTTGGCATTATATACATAAGGTCTCGATGGAGACTTGATAGATACTCACTTGGGAAGGAGCTTGTGATGAGGGCCGGCGGGCAGGACTGGGAGCGGTTCATGTGACTCTCTGAGGAGCACTCCCCTCGATCTTCCAGCATGTAGAGGGCGTCGGGGACGTACGACATGCGCATCCGACGAAGCCGCACCGAGTCAACATCAGATACCATCTGCTCTTCTAGGATACTCTGTATGAACAAGAAAATAAAATATAACCTTTAAATATGACAAAAAAATAACATTTGGTTTCAGTACTCTTTATATGAGGGAAGGGGAAGCACTCTGTGTCATTTGTTTATCTTTTATCTCATTCAAATGGACCGAAATAGTTTAACAATATTTCAAGTAGCTTGGGTTTCTGTTTACAGACCACTATGAATAAAAATAATGATAATACATAATAATAAATAATAATACTGGAGTCTTCTAAAGTGCACGTATCTACCAACAATTAGGTTACCCATGCGCCAATTTTTGATATTATTTCTAAGACAGGTTTTTGAAGTTTTTTTAATTATGAGACCCATTTATGTAGCACCTTATAAGGGTTTTATACAAGGTATTACAGCTCATTCCGCAGCCAGAAACACGGGGGAAAACCCCTTCATTTAGCGATAAGTGTAACTGTGTTTTTTTACGTGCTTTACACATCGCAGAGGGAATCTACGGTTTTACATAGCATCCGATGAAGCAATACAGTTAAGTGCCTTGCTTAAGGATACAAGTGTCAAGTCCGCAACTAGAACCCAAACTATGCTGATCTGAAAACATCAGAGCTTGAGTCCAGTGCACTAGACCACTCGGAGGTTGATCAGATTGGTCTCGCACCATCATATAAAGTCTAAAATATTTACTTACTAAGTGTGCAATCGGGTTGCCATCCACGTGAACACCAACTTGAAAACATATTTTTGGTTTGAACACATTTTTGTGTACGGTAAACTGATCACAACCTTTGCCTACCCCACTTGTAAAGTTACAGGAAAATGCATGTACTGTGACTTTCTTATCATTTTTAAATGAAAAGTTTTAAATGAAAAGTTTTGAACAGGATGATTCTTTGTGATGGGTCCCTCTTCTTACTTAAAAAAAAGGGGTAATAAGGTTTCAGAAAACACAACTACATAAAAAAATGACACTCTAGCCCAAAACTCTTGAATCTTGAGACAATTTCCGATGTGAAATTTCCACTTTAACCTCAAGTCAATTCAGCTTGGGTAAATCTCTCGCCCCTTTCGCTGCAGGATGCAACTAATCCTTAATTATGTCCCGTACCTTTGCCTCTTCTACATAGGGAGTAAACAGCCTTGGACGAGGCTTGGAGCGTCTACGCTTCCCAGAAATCCAGGGATTATGTTGGGAAGTGTGATCGTCACCGGGCAGCATGTGCGACGGAGGAGTTGGAATGAGCCCTCGCTTGACTGCGCCGGCAAGCGCCTCATGGCTGCGTGGGATAATGTGGTCTAAGCGCACGAGTGGTAGGAGGTCGCTGATGATCTCGCGGAGTTCACGGTTGTCCAGGTCCCGCCTCTTGATGCCCTTGCGGCTGACACTGTGCTGGGTATTGCTTACTAGATTCGGCTCTGGAGAGACAAAAGAATTTTACATGGATAAAAGTATCTCTCTTTAAAATACACTTATCAGACCATTATAATTAATGTTCTGCATAACACCAAAAAATTGACATACACCTTTTTTTCTTGTTTTGTTTCAAGGTTTATGTTTGCATTACTTTCCATCATAAGATATTAATGGAAATGGCATTATTTTATAAGACTGATGTTATGAAGGAAAAGAGTAAATAATTCATCACTGTTAATAATTAGACCTTTAGGCACTGTAGACTTCATCCTTCCAAGTAAACAAAATAATATAACTGTATGCCGTGCATTAGAGATGCCTAGGATGGGCCAATGAACAACCTTCTGTTGACCTTTATTTGAGGGTGACCTGGCCAGTGACATCATGTGTAATAATGCATGGTACCATCACGACCATTAAAACGTACCTCAACGATCAACAGGAAGTGCATTCAACATTACATTTTTTTTTTTAATCTAAGTACATGTATGTAGCTACAGAGTTAACTTTGGGGAATGATATTTTTGCCCCTTAAGCTATGTGAGAAATGCTTCTGTCTTTCTTGTGATGAATCATTTTTCTCTGGAGGTAGACTGAGCACTTACCTCTGTCTTCCATTCTCCTAATGAGCTGGTGTTCTCCCCACTTTACTACAGCTTTCAGAACCTCAGCCTCGCTCGCCTAAAGCCATAACCGAAAAACAGATGTTAGAAAAAAATGTATCATTATGTAAAATGTATTTTACACTAGAAGAAACAACCACCTAGGCAAACTCTTTTCTAATGTTGTATTTAGATTTCCTTAAATTTTCATTTTTTCGAATGGTATTCCTTTGTTTTTCAAGTTCCTAAAGCCGTAACCGAAAAACAGTTGTTAGAAAAACTGTATCATTATGTAAAATGTACTTTACACTAAAAGGGACAGCCACCTAGGCTTCATTTTTCATTTTTTCGAATATTCCTTTGTTATTCAAGTTCCATTTTCTCAAAGTTTACAAATTGAGTTTGTTTTTTTTGCATTTAACTTGATGCAATTTTCCTTGTTTGTTTTAAATGTACATTGTTTTTTTTTTGTCAATTTGAACTTTGCTCGATAGGAAAGACCTTTATCTATCAAAACATCATAAATGTATGAAGGAAAAGAAACAAATTTTGGAAATAAATATTTGAAAAGAAAGTGGTCTTGGGGAAAATCAAATGTGTACTGGCATGTGGAAGACGATGTATGTAAATATTAAATAAGTTGATTCAGAAATGGGTTCACGATACAAACTGTATTTGTAGTGTTTAACAAAGCGTGACAAATTATATGCACAAATAAACACATTGAACACAGTACATAACATTGAAAAATATAAAATGTTGTGAGAATCGTTACATATAATATAGAGGCAAGAGGCAAAAAACAAAGAGTGATAAAACCTCAAAACTATCAGTACATAAAACTAACAATTCTTATTCTACCTGAAGATAATATTGAGAGAATAAATGCAAAGTGCCAAGCAGTTACATGCGACAATGGGACAGAAGGCAGCATGTGGCATTCCTACTCATTTCACAACCCCTACCCCCTAACCCCCTGCCATCTTTCCTCCCACTACAAAACTCAATCCTACCTGAAGGAAATCAGACTTGATGGCTTTCTTCAGTAGGCTCTTACTGAGATCAAAGAGCACCGGGGAGGCGATGATATTGGAGAACTCTTCCCTGAGGAAGTGCATGGCCTGCCTGTGGACCCAGCGGGAGCCGTGAGGCTCGGAGCTCCAGTTGAGAATGGAGACCAGATTCTCGGCACAGAGAGCATTCGCCAGGGTGTCCTCACAAGCTAAAATGGATTTTGTGAAGCAAATTAAACAACACTGTTACATCAAGTGCTTTCGTTTCTGAGAAAACAAAAAGTTTTATTATAAAGTTTAGCAGTACAAGCATTTAATTTTACAAAGTCCACGAAGTGCAAGATCCCCTACTCAACGATTAATTCAGTGTGTAAATCAAAAACAAAGTTAAACATTACATTGTTAAAAGTTACACAATCCCCAAAATACAAACAACTAATTTGGTTTTAATCTGAGCCACTATACACAAACACTTGCTAAGCAATGAACAAATGTTGCTAAGCAAAAATAGGTTCCCAATTGTGTTTCCGAACAAGCTTTGCTTTTAAGATACATTTGTGAACCAATATTTTCTGCCATGACATTTGCCAACTGAGATCAAAATCGAGATTTTTCAAAGCATGAACTGATCCCGTGGGAGAAAATTTGGATAGAAATTTAGAAGCAATGCGTAAAAAGTTCAGGCTTCATTAGAAAAAAACAAAAAAACAGGAGGAGCAAAAAAAAACCCTGAATCCTGAATATTGAGATGAAAGAATCACCTAAGATTTTACAACTCTTGTACAAACATTTGTTGTAGCTTTATCAATGAGGCGTGTTTGTGCTTACCTTGTGCCATAGATCCTAGATCCAGAAATCTTGCAATTTGATACAATTCCATAGCCATCTCTACCCTACTCATGGGAGCCTTCCCGGACGCCATGGCCTGAGCCTCCCCTAAGCTTCCAACGCTTGGACTATCCGGCAACACTAACGACAAATCCAGTACGTCCTGGTAGATTGCATACAGTAAAACCTGTGCATATTTCTTTGGTATGATCGAGTCGTCGAGCACGATCTTCGTGGGACCATGAAACGTTCTTTCGATGGAATCCTCCCCGGTCCGCTGCCTCTTCTGCAGGAGATTGCGAAAGAACGGCGAGCGAGCTGCAAGGACTGCTCTGTGGCACCTGAGCGAGCTGGTTCTGTGCGGCAACGGCGGTGCTGCAGCTGCCTCGGGTGTCACTTCAGTTTTGTCCAATTCTAAATCAGATGAGAATACAAGCACGGCATCTGTAAATTCCCCTGTTTCGAGCAGGCGGCGGAAGTCGTGTTCCAAGGGACTAGGCGTGCCAAACTTCTCCCCAAGTTGGATGAGGGTGTCGAGGCTGTCTAGTCGTGAATCTTGCGCGATGAAATCTCCAGAGTACAAGTAACGTAACAGGGCGGAGAACGTGTTGATGCTCACACCACTCACTCTGAGCTTGATCGGCACCTTGGCTCCATAATGAGGGTACTGGGCCATGAGTTTTCTAAAATAAGGACATCGACAAGATAGGATGGCTCTGTGAACGGGGAAAACCGTTTCACGGAATATGAAATCAATGTCCGAACAAAACTTGAAATCGTACAGGTCCGATAAATCATCTTTCAACGAGGTGGCGCTTGGACGTGCCAGATCAGTTTGTATGGTTAATTCCTTGAGAGCCGCAAGGGCATCATATTCCTCGACAAGGGAGTACACATCCAGTGGGTTCCATGCGGCAGCCATTTCCCGCATCGCTCTGGCATGATCCAATGATTTGCCAGTCCTCTTTTTCCGGACAATCCGTTTTTTCAACGAAGCCAGGCTGGTCTTTTTCTTCTTCTCCTTCTCCTGTTTGACTGCGGCTACTGCCACCGGTGCCTGGGTCTGAGACAGAGGCTCTAAGACTTCATCGCCATGGAGATGATGATGATGATGATGATAATGAGGTTGTTGTTGTTGTTGTTGTTGCAGCTGTTGATGCTGACGAGGAGAGGAGGAAGGGCCTGACGTGCTGGCACGAGGTGGCAGCGGAGACGTATCACTGCCGCTGGTCCCCCCTCCCTGGTCCCTCCTCTCTGGGTCCAATGAAGATGGATTGCTACCCATCATGGAGTTTGTTCTCAAGCTTCTTGAGTTCACTTATAATCTCTCCAAAGTTTCTTAGACGAAAGATAAACCTCACATCATAACATTTGCTTTCACCTTCCGGAACTGTTATACCACTCGTTTTGAAGGTACAGCAGTTTCTTTAAGCAGACCATCAGTACGTACTCGAAGAAAGTCCTACATAATAACACTGTCCGCTTATAAACAGCAGCTTACTGTAGTCTTGTTTATGTTCGATGACTACATGTAGAATCTACATACCCTGTATGTCTCCGATATTTGCAAAGCTCAGTTCATCGCTCTGAGAGTATCCACAAATCAGCAAATTATGCATACATGTACGACGACAAGATCCGCTGTAGATTCACATTGTCATCAGAAACACTTCAGACGTCTCGGAAATTGCTAATGACATTCAAGGCTACGAAGACTTGCACCTCTCTTGGGGTAAGGGTAAAGGGGGGGGGAACTACCCTGCATAAAACATCAGCCTCTATAACTATAAGTAACACAGCGTTGCAATGGCAGTCAGTGCCCCTCCGTAGTAGTAATCTGATATAGTGAAGAGTTGGGGGTGCATGAATGTAGATGATACTACACCAGGGCCCAGTGGTCAGGATCTATGCCCTCGGCACTGAGTCATAAAAATGAGAAACGTACACGCTTGGCTGTGGTGATCTGAAGCTCTCTTCCTGGGCTCTCCTTCCTGACGAGGTTGACTAATACACACTGCACAAGGGGGAATGGAGAGAATGACAATATACTGGTTAGTCAGCCTCTTAAAAAGATGTGGAAGTGACTCTACCATATGGGATTAGCATTATAATGCCACATTAGTCAACACTTACCATATGACCTGTATTCTCTTTGCACAACTGCATTTAGTACAGTGCACAAAATAACTGTGTATACATGTATATGCAAAGAAATTTAATACATCTGTTGTCATTAGTACATACATGTAATACATTACATATGACCATTTCTGTAATTCTAAAAGTGAACATGTACAGATGTACATGTACATGTACATGTACATGTACATGTACTGTATGTAAATAAATCATTTGACAACATATTTTTTTTACTTACATTAACCCTAACGATACCAATCGGCTGGCTTTTGCTTGATTTCGATTGATCCAATGCACCACCAGATTGAAACATTTGGTTGATTTTGATGGAGTTGGTCTTTCAGCCCTGTTAAACCACTGGTTGATTTTGATGGAGTTGGTCTTTCACCCCTTTAGAACATTTTGAAAGGATTTTCAGTATTAAGTGCACTGGTTGATTATGATTGATTCAGTACAGTTGCATTATTGGCTGTCCAACGATTGATTTTGGCGGACTTGATATGGTTTCTAGCAAAAACACCTAGGGAGTTAGGGTTACGTGTAATTTGTAAATTGTATACGTGCAATTTACAGTGAAATTGTTATTAAAAGAACAAAATACAAACTTTATACTTTTTTTTCTACTTCAACGTATACTGTTGTTGCACATGTACATCACCTACATTCCAAGTTGTATATTTTGTATGTAACATTTTTAGGCGATGATTTCCCTTCTCTTGTACATCTACACAATCCTCTACTACATGTACATTGTATTTCCTCAAGATTGCCTTGCTGCTAAATATAATGCATCTCATACCGTAGTCGCTTCCTTCAGAGGCCTCCATGCACCTTGTGGATAAACAAAGCAAACTAAGCATAGAGGAAACAACAGTCAAGAAGAAACATTACCAGTGGCTACACAGCCTCTAGAGTTTCGGGCCTGACAGACTCTGCGGTCTAAGTCTGTAATTGGAATAGTGCTAGGCCTGATTGGATTCCCGATTTTGTCATATCCTTACACCATGCAGAGCGGTAACCGCAAGATGGTTAAACACACATACACACACACACATTAAGTGGCACAGGTCGCCAAGGCAGTGAGTTATGCTTCAGAGTTTGGTCCACAAGGACTATTTAGGCTGCACAAATGAAGATATCATGACACCACCAGCAAATAGACTGGGTACAACTTGATCGTAAATCATGGCATTGGAACTTGCTTAAAACAAGTAACATGAGCAGCACACATGCATGCACTGTAGGCTAGAGCTACTACTACATGTACCTTGACCCATGCTCGAACACAGTGCAGTTACTTCAGTTTACGACATTGTCAGAAAGTAAGTGTGCGCAAGTTCCCATCTGGAAACTTGCGCACACAAACTTTCTCGGTGTTTTAACCCTAACCGACCCAAATCCTTCAATTTCCTTTTCCCCAAATAGAAGGATTTTGATGGATATGGGATATTAGGCCACTGCAGCTGAGAAGGATTCAGAAGGATTTGATTTCATAGTGTGTTCTGCTATGGATAGATCAAGTAGGAATTAGGCTATAATTAGGCTGTATTTGATGAAGGATTTAGAAGGATTAGGATCACGTGTGATTTTGCTATAATGTGATATAGTAGGAATTGGGTCATATGCAATGTGGCTAAAGTGGAAACATAAATATGATATGAAACAGATTATCATGGGCTGCATCAGGCATCCTAATGAAAATTAGCTCACTCACCAAAAATATTTAAGAAAAATGATTTAGAAGGAATTGGGTCACATGCCATGTGGATAAAATATACAAGGATTTCAAAGGGTTTGGGCTTGATAGTCTTTTTACCCTCTCAGACTGAAGAATATTGTTTGACCTGGGCTGTGTGTGAGCAAATGGTCCTAGTTAGTTCAGGTTAATGGAGTGCATAATCCCTTGCTTTATGAATGCTCCTACCTATATCTTTGACATGTTCCTTTGACACGTGTGCAATAATAGTAATTGTGAATACTTATGCCCTTTAAAAACCAACCCTTAGGCTTAGGCTTAAACTTGGGCTCCGTTAGTCATTTAGAAAATGTGAGCTTTCCTTGCAGGGCTTCAAACAGAGGGACAGAGCCTAAGCTTGAGCCCAAGCCCAAACCGTGGTTTCACAAAAGGGCTGTGGTACATCATACCACAAACAGGCCCAGACTATTCTTCCCTCCAGTAACACTGATTTGAAGGTGCTGAACATGCACATGTAAGGTCCAAACATACTGTAAAGCTCAGAGTGTTAGAAAATGGAAACCAGACCAACTCTAGGCAGCTTCCCTCTCATACTATGCATACATGTACATGTACATGGTATGAGTAATCCCAGAGGAAGAGTTCAATCATGGATGATTCAATCATAGAGCAAGGACACATGTAACCCAATGGTTCAATTTCCAATTTGTGTTTAATCTATCTTAAAGGATCAAGAACCACTGGTGTATGGGTACACTGTATTCTTTACTCAAGGAATAAAAGAGTGTTGAATCGGTTTTCAACAAGTTGATTAAACACGGTGAGGCCTGCTTCTCAATCATTTTACCCAGACAAAGTCGAGGTGAAAATGATCAATAATCATCGTGTTTAAAAAACTTGTTTAAAACCGATTCAACACACTTTTATTCCCATTTATAAAAACCTTTCTGTTAAAAACATCAAAAATTCTTTAAAAGCTGAGAACAAATCTGACAGTGACAGCTCACATCCTCGACTCAAGTCTGCATTAAAGTTCTAAATACTATCCATGTTGAGCGCCTTGCGCAAGTTTCAAACTTGCACGAGCCAAATTTGGGTGCTACCATCTACCTCCATGGGACTACCAATTTAAATTGGGCCGTACGATTTGTGAGCTGTGCGCAATCAATCGTCTGATAGCTCCCTCTTTTGACTCAATTTACGCAGTCCATGTTTAAACACTTTGACCATGTCTACATGTATATCGCACGTTTAAACATGGCCACGTGATCTCCTCTCGACCAATCCGTATGAATAAACTGGATGTCAGGTGATTAACATTTAAAAAAGTATTAAACCCAACTCAGGCCGTTTACGAAACCATGGCTTGGGCTTGGGCTCCGCCCTCCTGTTTGAAGCCCTGTAAGAAAAGCACACATTTTCTAAATAACTGGCAGAGCCTAAGCCTAAGCCCAAGCCCCAAGCCCAAGCCCCAAGCCCAAGCCCAAGCCCAAGCCCAAGCCCAGGTTTCGTAAACAGCCATACAGTGTATACACAAGCTTTCTTTTTAATCCATCCAAGGTCAAGACCTTTTCCAGATCATTGAAAAATCCGGAGAGTTATGTACATGTACATGGTAAGGCTAAATATAGATTGCTTTGGTCATTCATGAACACATGGAAGTTAACACCCAAGCATCTACTGTTGCATACGGAAGGGGATGTCCGAGAACACATTGTCAAAACACGGTTACTTAGATGGTGTCCTTCACATCAGGGAACCCCCAGGGATCTATGTACATGAAATGTTAATTTTAAAGCAATGAGGACCATGTTGAATAAAATGTGCATCGTGTGCATGAATGTTCTGAGCAGATGTGAAAAGAAAAACAACGGCAAACATGTGCGTTTTTATAATGGCAGACACACAACATGTATTATGAACATCTTTAGAGGAAATAATGGCACTGCATGACGAGAACGATGCACCAGAAAGGGTACCAGCTCTCTTCATCAGACGTCCATAATACAAGATACCTGTTACATTCCTATGCCTGTACACAATTGTTTGTTTCCTGCAAACAGAACCATGGAATGGCAGGTACCCAACTCACTATTCACACTTTTTTTTTTTTTACAGATCTGCACAATAACGCCCGATGAGCACGCAAACATAACACGCACCATTAACCACAACTGCTTCAACATCTGAAAACTTTCTTCCAAGAAACACGCTCACGGGGCTTAATTCATTGCATCCCAGCCCTTCTCACCAAGACACGTCCACTGAATGCCCCCTGGGCCAATGCACAAGAAATCCATCAATTCACCATAGTAGAAGAAATGGCTCACTACCCATGCAGGCATGTGGGATTACGACACGGATATGCTTGCATGACAATAATGGGTGCTGACACCACACTGGCCATGATGTTTACCGCCATGAGTATTAATCTTATGTGTCAACAGAATGCCTTGGATCAAAGGAAAAATACAACACCATGAGATTTTACATGAATATAACCCCCTTGCTTTTTGGCATGAGTTCCAACAGACACAAAAATAATAACAACATGTAAATTAAAGGTGCATGTACTGTTGTACAACATATACAGGGATGAGATTTGACGAATGTGAAAATTCCTGGACGATGGCTTGCTGGCCTGGGTTCCCCCTTGATTCTAGACTTTAGAACTCCACAGATGTTACAATTCAAGAGGTTTACAGACTCTGTGCATCACCAGAATTACAAAACTACAGGTTTGGACACAATGTACATGTAGCCTATTTTTTTCTCTCCCCTTGGTGACTGCTACAGTATACTTCTTTCAAGAAAATTTGAAGGCTCAAGGAGATTATGAGAAAATCCTGAAATCAGGAAAAAATCCTGAGAAATCTCATGCCTGCATAAAGTGGTTTTTTGGAAAAGCCCATGTGTTTATTTCTATCCTCTGGTTTCTAATTTAAATATCATACATGTGTGTACAATGCATCCAACTTAAAATTTCATCAAATTCATAACCGTGGTCATATTTTATTAAAGAAAAAACCTGGGATTTTTGTCTTGGATTTTATGCAGGGATTTTTTGAGACACTGTTGTTGAAAACATGTAATTTCTGCTTCTCAAACAGACATATTTCTCAGGGTACTGATGTCAAACATTTAAAATTATTTCAAACAGTTTTTTGCAAATCAATCAAATCCATAAGTTTAAAGGTATGATACATACATGTAATTGCAAATGTTTGGAACTCGGGTAAATGAAAGTACTTTCCAGCAGGCTTGATGTACTTCGTTCTTGTACGAAACAGTAGTGTGATTAATATCAATGTCACAACATACATACAACTTTAATAAAATGGCTTAGTAACTGTGTTATTACATGTATTACCAAAAGCCGACTTTTGGTGTGACTCTGTCTATCACAGCATGTTTGCATGTAGTTTGCCATCAGCTCAGATGACGTAGTACCCACAATAGGCCACGTGATGACATGTAAACATTGGTCACGCAATCAGTCTATTATCATTATTCTGACACCTCATAGAAGTAGCCCTTCCCATGAAACGTATGCAAATTACATTCACGCATGCGTACAGACACTATTGGAGGACATGCGCCACAGAGCTGTACACTAGGCAGACTCACAAATATGCGTATGCGTCACGCCACCATCAGCCCCATACAAAAAGGCGCGGTGTTCCCTCTTTTTGCCAACCAGTAGTGTTAGTGCAGGCTTGATACTTCACCGAGGCAACAGACGCAATTGCCTCCATGCCCCTGACAATTGCCTTGGTGCCCCTTGAAATGTTCCTGTACAAATTTACACTTTCCTCATAGAGGTGCCCCTTTATCAAGAAGAAAATGCCTTGGTGCCCCTTGTCCTTTTAAGAACGAAGCAATCACGCCTGTAGTGCGCGCGCGAGATGTGCATATATTTACATAGTTCATGGAAAGTGTCTATTCTACCTCCATGGTTACAGTTGTGTTGGCGATAACATTTTCAGCACCATATCCATGACACATTGCTATGTTATCACGCCGGTTTTGCATACAATTATTATGAGTAGCATACTCACACTGGTACATGTACATGCAGATAACCTACAGTATGCAATAGCATTGTTCCATTTCTTACAAAACATGTACATGTATAAACCGACTTCTCTAGTCCTACATGTATGTAATCAATACTGAACCTTGAGAACAACATCAAACGTCTACACTCAATTGTCTATTACAAGTGTCAGTAAGTGTAAGCAGGCCAAATAACCTGCGTTTTGGAATATCTATCAGCTGACTACAGTAGCCTATTTGTGGATTATTTTATTATAAAGGTTCGATATTTTGTGTGAAAATTAAAACTGTTTGGTAATGCTACTACATGTACATGTACTGAGATTCTTTCAACATGTACGTATACATTGTAAAAACTACGTTTTATGCACAAGACACCTGGCAGTCACCTGTCCAGGCCTCCTCCCCCTGAATTTGTCAATAATTAATACTGGTTTACCTACATTCTTTAAAGCATGAAAAGAGAAAGACTTTTAAACAAATACAATGTGTACCAATCTTCCAACCTCCCTCCCACTGGTAAAACTGACAGTCTCCTCAACCCCGTTACATTATGTGCATATAAACCCATCACTTAAGTAATTATTTTACTGTACAATGTACCTACAATATAGATTGCACAGGAAGCAAGTAAAGTTCAAGGATTGTGATTGCCAAACAGGATATTCACCAAACAAAGATATGGTACATTTATGTTCACTACAAGTAAACAGACTAGTTGAAAAGGATAAAAACCAAACCAATTAGGCTACATTTGCATAGTATTGAACCACATCAACATCATAAATTAATTCTGCACACTGCAAGAACCATACGTCAGTAACTAAGTCAGCAATAAGCATTCACTCTATGTACATTTGCACATGTGTAGATTTGACTTAATGCAGAAAGATAACACCTTTGGGCATAGAGCAAGGTGGGGAACAAGACAACAGCCAAAATAAAAGGCCATCCATGCAACATTGACATGTACGACTACAGGTAATTCTATGATAATGTTTGAATGACACTTTTACATTTGCTGGACACTGCTTTCTGAGAAGCAGTTCTAAGATGATGGTCAGTGGTTGGTGGACTCATGATGGACTGCCATGCTAAATACTGAGAGCAGAGCATACTACCAAGTTATGTAATTATATATTTCTGGTAATGAAACCAAGGATGCCTCATATAAGCGAATCTAATCACTCTAGCTCTCAAGCCTGAGGAAACCTGTAGATAAGGGTGCTTGCCATGTGAACCAGAAACACCGGCGGTAAACCCCTACTCTTTCACGATTTTAATATTCTGGGTTCTTTTATGTGCACTACCCATCCTAGTACACGGGACCTACGGCTTAATGTCCCATCCGAAGGACAAAGCAATTAAGGTAAAGTATCTTGCTCAAGGACACAAGTGCCACGACCGGGATTCGAACCCACACTCTGCTGCCAACAACACCAGAACTTGAGTCCGGTGATCTTAACCGCTCGGCCACAACACTCCAATAATAATATCAGACTACATACATATGTACATCAACTTTATACTCCCACTTACATGTAGCATGCATATGTACAATACACTGTACAGTACCAGGAATCAGAACATGCTGAAAACAAACAATTTAAAGTTCAATCAATTAACAAACAAAATCCTGCATGTTCTGTGCAGTGGAAACAGCAAGATCATAACAAACTGCATGGACAACTGCTGGCCTTGATCTTAACCGAGGCCACCGAGGCCATTGGCTTCATGCCCTGTCGAGTTAGCCAGCATGCCCTTCAGTAAAAACTGCACTGTCACTACCAACTTGGCCAGCATGCCCTTGTACAATTTCTCTGATTTGGCCAGCAAAGGCCTGCCCCCGTTTTTCTTAAGATCGAGGCCTGCAACTGTAACACACAGTATAGGCCTACAAGACACGAGAGTACCGCAGTGGAGTCACACATGAATAAAATACTACTGCTAGTGCCAGATCATATCAAATGTGTGTGAAAGAATTTCTGGGCTGAAATCCAGCCAGCCCTATGGGGGAATTACTGAAGATGCATAGTTCACAAATACGTCAACCCTTCCACATGTTTGCATGAGTCTCCCAGTAACCGACAGCTATCACATTCGCCATCCGATACGGGTCTCTGGGTCATAGGGAAATGAGTTTTTCCTGGACACAAAAAAAAAAAAACCAACCCAACAAAATAATAATTACTGGGCACACCATGAAGTGTGTACTCTTTGAAATGTCATGGATGAGGTTCAGTGGAAATATTCAGAGCACGTCCAGCCCTGTTCATCCAGGTTTCTTGCAAGCCATTAATAATAAAATTCCCATAAATAAATACCTAAATAGCATTTTGGGCCAAGCATATACCTTTTATCACCATCACACACATATTCAACGATAGTGACTATTGAGTAACACACCAACAGTAACATACAAATTGTAAGCATGTCCACACAAGGTGAATTTACTTTTTTGAGTTTACTTATTTCATGTATGACACAAAAACAAATCTCTGAAAAGGCATGAATTCAATTTAAATCTGGTCAGTCAAATTTTAAATTCTGGAAGATGGGTTGGCTCAAACAAAACCGTCGCATTCGCATTCTCCTGAAGACGAGCAGAGTAGACTGTTCAAAACGTGGAGACCACACCGACTCTTTTAAGAGCCACCACTCTTTCCACAAGAGATTTAACCCACAAATTTGACTAGTTTACTAGTTACAGTTTCCTATCCTTCACACCATGCAAAGCTTCAAACATCACTTAAAATCGTCTCACCTTTAAAAAAAAAAACATGCATTTTTTTCAGTTCCCTTTTAACACAACACAATTTGGAAACTTTCCAGATCTTCAAGAAATCGAGTAACAAGTCTGCAAATGTTATCAGTCTGACCGATCATCACAAGAACTTACATCAAATATGAATCAAAAAAAGTGTACGCATGTGGGTCTACATTTACACATTCAACCATCCTTTGTACAGAGAGGCTTGAGTGCACCAGACACCACACTAGGCCCCTAATCAATTGTCACTATCACGGATCAATATTAACCAATAGGGATAAAGCTCAGATACCACCAAGCCACTAATCTCTTTAAGCTGTATTAAATGGATCGTTATCAATGTCAAGAAACATGGGGGGGGCAACTGACATGCACGTGGTCCAGTATGGGCTGTTCTCTTCAGGCCCGGAATTTCACACCTGAAGGGGCAAGGCCACTTTTCCCCCATGAAAGAGGGCACCTTTAACATCAGAATTTCCAGGGCCACAAAGGCCAAGACTGGGGCAACAGTTGCGATATCTGTGATAGTCAGTGCCCAGTGCCTGTCGGTCTCAGTCCAAAAATTTACATCGACAGGTCTCGAATTTTACACTGGACCACAGGCCCGAGGCCAGTGATTTTAGCATCGGGCCAGTAAACTCATGACTGGACAAGTCCGGTGGTCTTGTGTTTTTCAATTGAATAATAATACCTCACTGTGTAATATCTTTACCAAAAAGAAACATGAGAAATGATGTTCAAAATGTTGACTTTGAATCTGATCAATATCTTTCAATGCTGTTGAGTACCATACTTGCCCACAAGACAAATGAGACAAATCTTCTCTTAGTGCTTGTTCAAATAAAAACAGTTTCCATTTGAAACTTTGTAGAAAGTTCTTTCTCATTAAGATTCTTGTAAAATAAATTCTGGTCTGGTAAAAATTTTGAGCTACAAGCCCTGCGGTCTTGTGGAATTTTACCCCAAATTCGAGCCCCAATCAACTCATTTTTTCCCTCTTCTCAAAGACCAAGACCAAACTTCATCCAGCTGTTTAAAAAGCAGAAACTATTGGTTAACAAATTTCTGCTACGGAAAAAACTAAGCAGGGCACCAATTCATATTAGTACATATGACGTGGTAAATTGCCTGGTAACCCATTTGCTGGCAAGTGAAATTGTTTTGAGCTTCAGAAGCCGCTCAATAAATCTGTGGGTGCTTGTCTGAACATTTTTGTGCACAACACATGTTGTGCAGTGTCTTGTTACTGAAGAGTTGGGTTCACACTGCACTGCCCTTGAATTCTGTAAAGTACAAAGAGATTAGACAAATCCCTTTTGTCATTAAAACCACATTAGCCAGGACTTAAAATATCACTGAAGCAGAAACAGGCATATTAGTTAGAAGACATAAAATGTGCATATTACAAACACAGTACATGTACAGGTACATTGTACATATGAATGTACAGGTACATGTACTGTATATCAAATGAGTGTCGTTGTGCGTCCAATAAAAGGTCGCAGGGCCTTACGGCTTTTTACCAGACACATGAAGTATTTCGTCCCAGTATTAAAAGGACAAAAGCAATAAAATGTCCCCTGACATAAAAAAATATGGAATTATTGTTACATTTTTGTTGTGACACCATGGAAATCTCTAATGAGTTGGGATGGTTCTGAAAAGAACCGATGGGTAAACAACTCGACGTTTCGATCAGTATGCTCTGATCGTCTTCAGGAGAATGCCGGACTCTGATGGTACAGGCTGCTAAGTAGTGTAGATGCTGACTAGATTGTATTCCCACCATGCAAAGTTTCAAATCTTTACATTTTTGTTGTTAAAATTAACCCAAATATATGTACATGTTTTCCCATTCCCATGCAGAATGTAACCTTCCTACGGCGAAAAATTGATCAAACTTTCCCGCTCAGTTTTCTTGAAACACAACGTTTCACATCATTTGCTTATCACATCAGAATGCACTTTAAGATGTAAAAAATGGATAAATCATCAAATAGTAACATTTGCACAAAGTTCAAGGTTCAATTTTTTTTTATTATTCAGCAAAGGGGCTCGTTTTGTATATATATACATTGTCACGAGTCACATCATCCATGTATGATACCAATTCAATTTCAAGAATAACAGGATGCTAAAAGGAAAAAAAAAAAATTAAAACAAGCGTCCTTACAAAATTATCCAGATCTTCTGCTTTAAATTATAATTTCATATCTGAGTCATCAAGCCAGTCCACTACCATGCCGCAAGACGATCACATTGATATTGATTAGCTAGTGAGAGTGATGGTCCAGTTAATTGCACTCAAGCACTATTGCATTCAATTGTGGCTTCCCTACAAATTGATCAAGAAGGAAAAAGGATTGTGTGAATGAAATCAAGGTGATTTATGTGTAGGTGTGTGTGTGTGTGGGTTATGGGTTATAAGGTGTCCTCAAACTTCAAAGCAAATTACCAGGTACTACCACATCGTGAACATATACGTTGCTTCTAGAATTTGCAAGACTTGCTGGAACTGTCCTTACTGGCTTTATTCAGCCACTCGAAGGTGTCTGGTACAAACTCTGGAATATTCTTCACAGATTTCGAGAAAGAAAAGCCTCGATTGAATAAACAAATTGCAACAATCATCATGTACCGTACCGCACTTTCCTATGGAGGACGTCGTGTTTGTTTACATTTTTGTCACGTTTTTGCGGGTTGCGCAATCGGTCTATTACACATCGGCCAAATGACCAGCCTCTTGATTGAAAGAAATATCCCTGAGCATGACCGTCATGTACGTACTTAACATGTACTTCACATCTTTGACTGTTTATGTACTACTACTAAGTACAATGTATCGCGTACAAGTAGCCTGCTACTCTTTGGAGAACTTGGATCAAAGTTGCTGCCGTACAATGAATCATCTGTGTATATTTCCACCAATACATCAAAGCACTATCCAAGCTTAAGGTTTAGTTATTTGAAAAACAGACAATGCAGACTCCACTACGGCTTATAACATAAAATCATTAGACAATTTTAGGCATGAGCGATACATGTACGTACTTCATGGGGGCAAGGGAGGCGATTGCCTCCATGCCCCTTGCCCTTTGCCTTGGTGCCTCTTGAAATGTTCCAACAGAACTTTACAATTTTCCTCATAGAGGTGCCCTTTATCGAGATGAAAATGCCTTGGTGCCCTTGCCCCTTTCAAGAACGAAGCAATCAGGCCTGAAATTTATGTAAATACCTGTATAAAAGTTCCACATTCCGTCATGTCAAACTCAGTATAGAACCATATGATGACCACCACTGAAGAACCACCCCACATGTTTATATGTACACAGTCCACGTGTCGCAAAACATGTATTTCAATGTAGCCTTATTTCTAACCACTGAGCATGTTCAATTTTATCCAACTGACCTAACTTGACCCGAATCCTGAATAAATCAGTCACTGACCTCTTGGGAGGTCGAGATCTCATTATGAGAAGACAAGAGCCACCTGCCTTTGGCCTGGACAGGGTAACAATGTCAGGGGGTCACTACAGGATCGGTTTAATTTAGAAGTCCCTACCTGTGTCAACAGTCCTGGCTGCAGGCACTGTGTTTATAATTAGATAGGAATTGGTGGCAATGTTTTGAAACGTGTGAAAAGTTCAGTCTATAAAAATATTAGCCCTGTAGGGTTGTTTTGTATGTTTGGGGGGGGGGGTTGAATGTACCATGGTGGATATAGGAAGTACATAGGGGTAGAAATAACAAGATATTAAATCTGTGCTCTGTGCAACTCTTGCTTAAAAATAGTTCAATACCCAGCCAAAGGGCACAGCCAACACTGATGTTTGTAATTTCAAATTGATCTCAACCGAAAAAGTGATGACGATTACACGACTACTAGAAATAGGACAGTGCTTTAAGTTACAAACACAAACACACAAACATTATAAACACACCGCGCTTGTAATATGTGTGTAAATTTTGAAAATGTATGCAGAAGTCTTTGATTTGAATCAACAAGCCATCAAGGAAAACACTAACGGTAACAATAAATCACATCAACAAAAACAAATCTGAAGCCTGACCCCAAACTTTGAATTCGGGTCAGTCAAGATGGTCCATTAGTAAGTTAAACTTTGTGAATCTACATGTACATGTAGAACTTGGGGAAATACACTTTGAACATGCTCAAAGAAGGAAGAGAAGAGCAAACAAACAAACGGCCCATTTTTACGTTTTCATTTGGCGAGACTTTTTCATTTGGTCAATCTAATTTTTAAGGAAACTGTTGTAAACTGCTTTTCCCAATGGACTAAACAGAAGTGGGACCAACATGTAGGGTTGGAATGTTGATCCACTGTCAGATGTAGAGGTGAAAAGGGAGAAGGGGATCAATTTTGGGTGGGTTTAAAACAATGTCTCTCCACTGGGTGAAATATCAAAGTTGAGGAAAATGCTGGAGAAAGTTTCAGCTTCGACCATGGACCCCTCTGTGAGCTAACAGCCCAACTCAGGCAAACACTCCAAGGTTCTCCCTTAACTTTTCCACTGACTGACCAGTGAGACCAGTAAGCTTGTCATTCCACTACATGCAGTCCGTCAGCTTTTTCACTTAGTCCATATTTTATAATTAAATAGGGATGCTTTTCAACACTGAACTAGTCAGCCAGACCACTCGGAGTGAATTCTGACTGGTCCTCAGGTGTTTCAACTGGTATTTGGCCAGCGAACGATGTAGTCCCTGAAGCAGTGGGCAGAAAAAGGTGGAGAGAGCCAGCTACACAGTTCATCAATGGTGCCAAAACGACCCTTACACGTATATAGCATGAATTACCAATTTAGTAGTGTGGCTTCTACACATGAGTCCACAATGTAAATCTAAATACATGTGAGGCCAAATCCGAATTGGCGGCTATGCTACGGCTGCGGCTGGATGAAATGAAGTAATGGATGTCCTTAGAAACACCCTTAGCAACAGCCGTAGTCATAGCCAGACCTGATACTTCACAGAGGCAACAGAGGCAATAGACCAATCCATTAAAGCCCTGCCCCCAATATGTGTTGACCAATCACAGCCTTGGGTATGCCACTGAAAATCTGACAAAAGTCGGACACAATAAAAATCCTATTGGAAAATGCAAACATGCGTGCGCGTGCTTATAGCGTGCGTGTTCATGTCGTGCAGTGTGGCATTGAAGGGACGCACATTGTGCTGCCCACGCGTGCAGTGGTGATTCAGCCAATGCTGTGATTGGTCAATAAGTTTAGGGGCGGGGCTTAATGGATCGCTCTATTGCCTCCGTTGCCCATGGTCATTGGCTTGGTGCCCTTCAAATGTTCCAATAGAAATGTACAATTTCCCCATAGATGTGCCCTTTATTAGAAGAAAATGCCTGGGTGCCCTTGCCCTTTCAAGAACAAGCAATCAGGCCTGCAAAGCAGTAGCCACTAATTCGGATATGGCCATCAACTACAAATGTACCTGTTTACACTGTAACGTACATGTGTATTTGGAGCTTTTAAGAATCTTTTTCGTAGTGAGCAATAAATGAAAATGATTCTGAATGTTACGTCGAGAAAAAGGCTGGTGCCTGATCCAGATGCAATTGTGAACGAAAATGCAATTACGAAAAGCTTTGAGAAAACAAATCAGGAATGGATTGCGGCGACGAGTACACAAGAATTTTAAACTGATTACACGGAGCCAGTGCCAGATGTCGTAATAGAAGTCAAATGCACAGCTGAAACATCTGCCCCTCTATCCCCCCCCCCCCACTAAACCCCTCCCATCATCCTGGACAGTCAGTTTGTCGCCGATCCACAGTCATTACTATGCATCTTGAGGACAGGATTCAGCCCTGGTCGGCCAAGTCTGTCAGGAATATAAAAGCTGACTCATCCATTAGCCTACTAAGAACATGTGTATTGTACATCAAACCCTGTTACACATACAGACACTTGCCAACGATCTTGGAATAAAATGAAGAAATTTCACTCTTTAATTTCAGTCACACCCCGAGACAAGGGGGGCCCTGGGGTTATTCAAGGGCATTAATGTAGACATATTTGTTGTACCACGAAAATCAAATTGATTTTGTCTAAAACCAACGGGAAGAAAAATCCGCACAATTTACTATCAAAGGAGTTAGTTATTTACTTGGGGCCTCGAGGGAAATTTGGCATTAATATAAAACCCCTTACAGTAAAGGATGATTTAAAAGCCAAATATGCAAGGGCTGATGACTCATTTGGCACTTCATATAACAAACGCTGTTTGATGGATACCACTCGGTTACATCACAGAGTTTATTCACGTACCGTGCAGTAATGCAAGGTAGTTTCAATTGGTGGATGATGTATTTCATGTAAATACATGTATACACATGTGTGTTTGCAGGAACACTTTTCAAATGTAGCGCACAGCGCTAAGCACTCCAACACCATGTTCATGCTGTGACGATGCACAGTGTACATCATGCAATGTCACATTTTGTCTACTACATTGGGGTCTGGTTTGGGTTAACATTTTCAACACCCATAAAGTATGGAAAAGTGCTTTTACAAGAGTTTGTCAACAAAACATGAACACGTACGTTTACATGTATGCCATTTGGGAGTCCACACTAGGGCAGGGTAACATCACCATAATTATAGTACATGTATGTACACTTCAGTGAACATTTTCATGTTCCTGCACTATACACTATTAAACAAATATATAAAAAGTGCCGTAACTGTGTACAGCTGAACTTTGATCCCAAAAAAAAGCACAAGCTTGCAAGGAAACAGTGTGAACAAAATATGAATATATCAGGAATATCGTCTTTCTTTCATCTGATATCAATCCAGTGCATACAGTGATTGATTAAATATGATTAATTATTTAACTCTGGTCACATTCCACATTATGATCCGATCAAATTCCAGTAAACACGCACGATTATATACACGTAAGATAATTCCTTTGAATATCAAGTAAGGAAAACGATACCTAATATTTGCAGTAACATCTGTTATTTTGCTGCTGCTCATCAATACAAGGCATTATGCATTTCGAACAATTGAGACTACTTTTCCAGGAGTTTTAAAAATAAAACAGTATGAAGAATGTCCCTTTCCCTTCCTTGTTGGAAAATCACCACAAAGCATCAATGCAGTTAGACCCCTACTTTTGAAATAATACTTGTGTAAATGTTGTAAACACAAACATCTGAGGGAATACTTGGTGAGGTAAAGGGTTCACCGATGGTATTTCCCAAACTTATTGCCACTGACATGTTGTCGTTTTCAGAAAAACGAGAAGTAAGTACTGCAGAGTCTGATCAGAGTGAATAATGAACGCAACTTTGATGTGTTTTTTTTTTTTTAATTGTGCAAACAAATCTTAGGTAGGGCTGCAATGTACTGGAGGATGGCGGTGATGGCAAAAACAAATGTATGGATAATTTGTACATCTAATGTAATTGCTCATTTAACGTAATTTACAGTGAATTACATTAATCAATTTACATGCTTCTGGATGAATCTCAGATCATCTTTAAATCCAGCCCCGTTTGATAAAAACTACTACACGTCGTATGCAGGGTAATTTGCAGTAAAATCAGAAAAGAGACCAACAGACCTTCTCTTATCAAAAATGCAGGCCTTGCCGAGGCCACTGCCTTATGCCCAGTCGAGTTGGCCAGCATGCCCTTCAGAAAAATTGCACTGTCACTACCAACTTGGCCAGTATGCCCTTGTACAATTTCTCTGATTTGGCCAGCAAAGGCCTGCCCCCGTTTTTTCTTAAGATCGAGGCCTGCAAATGCAGGTCAAGTGCTGTTCCTCCCATTCATATATCAATGTAAAAAAAAAACGGAGAGGAAGGGAGTATTTTCGGTATACTGTATCTATGTTTACAATGACATGTGAATCTGAAATGGACCACAGGCCTATGGTTCATTTTGTGTTTGATCTTTTTGATGCATGTGTTGTACCAAACTGAAGACCAATGGCTGGATGATTTTATTTATTTTTTATTCAGAATTTTTTTCTTCTTTTTTTTTCAAATGCAGAATTTTCGGGAAAGGCTTGTTTAAAGAAAAGGTGGAAATCCACGCATCAGCGTAGAAGTGGCATGCCTGCATGCAGTATTGCATAGATTTTCATGACAGTGGTCCATATGAGGCCTCCCAGTCTAAACAGGAGGGTGGGCACTGGAGCCCGTCTCCATCCCCTACGTTTCTATCTGGATTGAAATATTTCCCTCGTAATAATACAGAAAAGTTGTACATTCGTGCTTATTCCTGTGACGCTTTGATTTAGGGATATTCAGTCGGGCAGGGCTAGATAGGGCAGGGCTAGTTGGGGGCACATCATCCTGCCCCTCCCCCATCCCACTTCTGGCCTTAAGAGATTTTCAAAGCATCATGTACAAGTAGGTCAGTTAGGAAAAACAATTAAAAAGAGCATTACAGTCCCGATACTTCACAGAGGCAACGGAGGAAATTGCCCGCATGCCTCTGTTCATTGCCTTGGTGCCCCCCATGAAATGTTCCAGTAGAGGTGCCCCTGTACCAGGGGAAAATTGCCTTGCCCTTACAGGAGTGAAGCATCATGCCTGCATTGTCTGTAAGCCATCCTATGCCCAAGGTGAATGTACATGAGTTATGAAGTTGCTTTATCATTCTTTTTAACCATTGACACAAAGTGGTGTCTGTACCTAGTCTGTACTTTTGTCAAGTGCATATCCTCTGAGGGGGTTTAGTCAGTTCAACTCTGCCAAAGTTTGGGGACACACTATGCAACCCACTTACGTACCCATTAATAGCAACCCATCAATCAGCTCGTCCATAAACACCTTAGCACTGATAGATTTCTCACAGTTCATGCTCCTGTGATTGCCAACAAATATCCGATTAAGACTCCGGCATAGCCAGCGAGTGCTAACACCGTCCACCAAGCATTGCCATTCCTGAGGTTTGACCATCGACCATCATTTGAGCAAATCTTTAAGACATTCTTTCATCAGCGCCTTTTATGATTATTTATCCTGTGGGCCCCAGGACTGAGAGGAGACTTAACAGGATGACAGGGGTGAAAGGAGACTACTGCTGGCTTTTATTAGCTCCCTCCAATGTAATCACGGCATTGTTTGGCAACAAACGCTTAACTTGATTGAATGTAATGGTGGGGTGACCAACCTTTACATGGATACACAGAGACCATTTCAGTGTTTGTACTGGGTGTCTTGCAAGATGACAATTACGCAAAGAAAATCCTTTTCTATTCGTCAGCTTTGTCGACATCTAAGCATGATAAATTTCTACCTCTGTGGTGCGTTTATTTTGTTTAGAGTAGCCATGTGCAGTGTACACACATGTACATGTATGTCATGTATGTAGATGTAGACAGCATAATCTGAATTGTAGTCTGGTGCCTGTTGTCTTGAGTCCTTGTCCGAGTCTGAATCCTCCTGAGAGAGTCCGAGTCCCCTTTAGTCTGAGTCCCTTACGCTATGTACATGTAAAGTTAGTCTTTGTTGGTAAGACAACACATCACACGTGGGCGCAGCTGCTGTACACTCTACGTTTTCTCTACTTCCCGTCTCCAAAGCTGGCATACGTTGTACATAATTGTACCCAAAATCACAAATGTCATCGTTCAAAAGCATTTCTCATGAAATTTTCATGTACTTTCAATTTTGAGAAGACCTTTGTCGTTGAAAAATTGTACCGTACGTAAAAAGCCAAGTCCAATTTGTAAAATGTTCTTTGCCAAAATCATCAAAGACAAAACTAGCTCAATGCAACTCCAATGGGTTTCTGGTAATCAGTGGAGCCAGTTTGTGTAAATTGGCATACAGCATGTACAGTGGAATATGTCACACCTAGAGCAGCGGGGTTGTGACAATCGTAACAGTCGATCCTCTCCACAGTCATAAGGAACATTTTATGCAATTTCGGCGAAGTTCCAGCCATTTCTGTCAAACAACATGTAGTGACTAGATTGGCCCATTTTTTACCACTTAAACATATAATAGACCCGTGATTGATTTCCGTTGTGTAATGAATTAATTTAGAACACTTAAAACATCTTGCAAAAACTTACAACAAAAATGACCGACTTGTTCGAAAATCGGAATGCATCAACATGTCATTTTGAGTGCCGCTCTGTACCAAGGACTAGACCTCAATCAATCATGAAAGTAGAAAATCAATCGACGTAAACCAACGAAAAAACTGACAAAATGAGCTAGCAATATACCGAGCCTGCCGTTCAAGTCTGATATTGCGCAAAGGAAAAGCTTACTAGCCAATCAAATAGTGAATAATGAAGGAGAAAACCTGTTTATTGCTTATCAAGTTGCACCTAACTAAGGGAAGGGTTTACCTGATACTTCTTCAAACCATTTGACACGGTCCGATGTGAGGGCAATTAGTGTCTACATCCTCAGTTGCACACAACGCTATTCGTAAGGTTCATCCAGAAGAGGGTGCTATTTCAGGCAGACCAAAACAACCACCACTGGTGAACAAGACTATAATCCTGACATGCGCGGTTGAAACAAACATGGTCCGTGGTTGATGTGCAAATAGCACAGTCAACGCATCAACGGAATCTATTTTCTCCCTTCATATTGACCACAAGTTGCATCATTTTCCCCGTTTGTGCCCGGTCTCAAGCCGGTACTAAGCTGAGTCACGTTGAGTCCCAGGGTCAAGTCACGGTTCTCCGAGACAGAGACCGAGTCCACAACAAAATTGAAGACTTTGCTGGGGTGAAAATGAGGGGCCATTAACACTTTTTAGCATTTATACCATACAGGTCATGCTAACAGCAAGCAGTTTGAAAAAATAAGCAGTTTGAAAAAGATAATTTTATTTTCTCAATTGTAAAAATTGGTTCAAAATGTTAAACTTTCCAAAAACATTACCAGCGAGGAAATGTCCTGAGCTGTAAGTGTTTAAAGTTTTTGTCAACATGGTAGGCCTATTTTTTTGTCCAAAGGAAATTTGGAAGGTAGCCTTGTATTTTTCATGCATTATTCAAAGAAGAAAACTAGAAGTTGCTTGAGAGCAGAATTTCATTGATGGTCTTTCATATAAAAAAGTAAATTGATTTATTGCTTGATATTTGAAATAAAAAATTGCATCCCGTTAAGTTGATCCCTGTCCTGTCGCGTCCTAGGTTGTATCTTAAACTTGGGTGTGATCCCTGGTTTTTTCGCCAGTTTCAGGTTACATGTGACTAAAGACTGGCACCCCAGAACAAAGATAATTTGACAAAATAGGGAGACCGCCAACATTAGGACTTGATAGCTCAGTTGGCTGAGAGCCGGTGTGGAAGGAGATTCTGTCCAAGCATACGGCGAATTGTGTACTAACTCCTTCTGATAGCGCCCTCTTCTGAATAAACTCCTCCAGCCCACATTAATTTACCGTATGGTGGACACATTACCCGGAGGACAGAATACCCTATGACACCGCCACATTACCTGGAGGTTGCAGGTTCAAATTCTGTTCTACTCAATTTTTCTTTGTTCGCCCCAAAATATTATTTAAATTAATGATAACAATAATGGGCATTTATCAGGTACTTTCTATCATTGTTTCAAAGGGCCTTGCACAATTACATTATAATTTGTAGTCCTGTTCATTGGGCATTAAGCATTCCTGAAACCATCTCAACTCCTTCGCAGTCTGCAGCACCGGCAGCCAAATCTGGCGCACAAGTTGCTAATCATTCTCACCAACAATCGAAGTACTCCTAAGAGATGAGAAGCAACTATAATAACGTATCTTGCTCAAGAATTTAAGTGTCACGACCGGGATTCGAACCCACACATTGATGACTCAACCATCAGAATTGGAGTACGCTGATCTAGACCACCTGGCACGATACAAAAACATCAATTTGTGCAAGTATTTTTCAGCGCGTTAGGTCGTGTGTGAACCAAATTTAACCAAAACCAAGCAAAACAACATTTTTGTCTATAAATTTCAATTTGCCTTACACCGATGTGTGATAAGCACTGTATACTCAGTGCTTTCGAGTCCTGTGGAAAAAAAATCCACAGGCAACTCGGATGGGATTCGAACCCACGACTACCGCATGACTAGAGCAGATGTCTTAACCACTAGATCACCGAGCACGCCCGGTGACGAGGGGCCAGTTCGAATCCAGTATTATTAGCGGCAGGTACCGCAACAATTAGATAGATGTTAATATTTGCATCGGGGGAATGAATATAAATTTAAATTTGCCTTACATTTTTGTCATTGTTATTATCATTGTTATTCATTTGGTCAATGATACAAGAAAACAACATATGCAGTCTAGGATAAAACTGTCATGCAAGGAAATTCGCACCCTCATGCGGTCATAAATACAGTCACTTACATGCCAGCGAGTCTGTTGAGTCTTTGTCATAATAGACTGATTGCACGACCAATGTTTACATGTCATCACGTGACCTGTAGTGGGTACTACATGTACGTCATCTCAGCTGATGGCAAACTACATGCAAATACATGCTGTTACCGACAGAGTCACACCGACAGTCGGCTTTTGGTATTAACACAATTACTACAAGCCATTTTATTGAAGTTGTATGTTGTGACATTGATTTTAATCATATTAGTGTTTCATCAAATAGTATTCTACTACAAAAGAGATTTATTTTGAGTTATGCACTACCAGCGTCCAACGTCGATGTACATTAGCAACCCGCCTGTTATTTTGTTTGTAATATAAATCACTATAAAAAAAAGGTATAGAACGTTCGAAAAGTAAGCATTTATACCTAGCCTTTCCAAATTTCAAATAGACAAAGAAATCACACAGCTTTGGAAAGCCTTTTCTTTAGAGGATTTCGGCTCCAAAACTTAAATTTTTGTGTTGAAAAGTGTGTGATCGCAGTCGTCTAGGCCAAACGTTCCGTCATGCAACTAGTAACTACCACATCGTGAACATGTATTTCCAAGACTTGCTGGAACTGACCTTACTGGCTTTATTCAGCCATTCAAAGGTCTCTGGTACAAACTCTGGAATATTTTTCACAGATTTCGAGAAAAAAAAAGCCTCAACCGAACAAACAAATGCAACAATCATCATATACCGTACTTTCCTAAGGAGGACGTCGTGTTTGTTTACGCTTAATACCCACTACAGGTCACGTGACTGGGGTCACGCAATCGGTCTATAGGGGCATTTTATTGGAGCAGGGTATCACACAATCATAGCGAATCCTGTTCTTCACAGGGGATACTCCATGCTTCCCCGGGGCGCTAGTACGACCGTCCAATTCAAAATTTCAAAAAAGGGAGTAGGACTACAGCGCCCTGGGCAGTTACTGGGTCTAACTTAAGTTGTATTGTAAGTTGGTATATGATGTAGGTCTCGCACACAGAAAGACCGAAGAGTGCTATACACTAGATTAGTGTGGGACAGCCACATTTTCACTCAAAGCCTTGAGTCAAGGGCAGGTGGATTCAAGTCATAAGAGTAAAAAGACCTTAAATTTAATTTAGATAATAGAATTACATGTAGAAGAAGCTACGTACATCATGTCATGTGGCTGTGTCAGATTCATCATCTTTTCCACTCTAACAACTAAATTTATAAATACAAAGTAACCTGACGTACGAATACACTGTCCCTGTGTGTATGTAATTCTCACAAAAAATGTAAACAACTATACATGACTGCACATTTATAATTCTATATGTACACAATTGCATGTAGTGAGAACGGTTCAGTCACTCTATAGTCACCGCCTTAACACACTAGTCACAGTGTTACACACTGTGCAGCCTGCCAAGCTGAGCAACTTTTACTGGCCAACATACACTCACTGATTTACTGAATTTAAGGGTATCTCAAAGCGAACACTATTAACCAAACACATATTTAGGTTAACTGTAATACTACAAGCTTCTACATAATTATGACATCAAAAATACTCACCGAATTTTGATGAAATTTTACCGTTGAAAATATGATGATAGTAGCAGAGAAGAGTCTGAACACGACACCGCACAGTCAGTAGTTAACGCCGGTTGTGAACGGCGATGACATTTCGGTATCCTCTTACCCGGGGTTTACAGCTTGGACAGTATACTTGTACGCGTGGTTGACTGCTTATAAGAACGAGGTTAATGTGGGCGCGGCATCAATCAATTAAAATGGGGGGAGGTTGGGCTGTTCGATCTTGGATGATTAATTTTATTGATTGATTATGGGAAAACGTCATTTTTTTCTTTTTGAACATGTGTAAAACTTAGTAGGGAGCTTACACCAGTGCAAAAGCTACATTCATTAATAAAGAAAAAAAGTTTTTTTTCTGATCTAAACCCTAATAACAAAATTAGCGAAATCAAAATAAAAAAGATAAATGACATTTTTAGGTGTAGGGCTGTAATTGATTGTTCCTATTTTTAAATAGAGATGTGAAATTAAAGGCTGCTCAATATAGCATGAAGGAGGGTCAATTGAGGTCACCACCAGTGGTCGAGCTAGACATTTTCATTTGGGGGAGGCAAGAGGGGGCAAAGACAAAATTTATTAATTTTTTATTTTAATTTTGTAAATTTTTTTTTAATTTATTTTTTTGAATTTTGTAAAATTTATTATTCATATTTTTATTCATTTATTTATCTATTTTTTTTTTTTTTTTTTTTTTTTGGGGGGGAGGGGGACCTTGTGATGTATTGAACCATTAGTTGATTAACACTCTTGTTAAAAGCCCAAAGTGCTGGATTTAGCCATTCGCACAAACACCACAGTTTTGGCGTGGCATACTTGCTTTAGGCAGCCACAAATCTGCAACCTGCCTGTGTGCAGCTAATAATGTATCCTTAATATACATGTACATTACATAACTGTGCATACTTGTCCAATACAGCTGATTTATCTGGGGATAGTATAAGCCCCCCCCCCCCCCCCCCCCCAGCACCCACCAAGGAATACAGACCCTCCCCCCACACCAAGGAATATAGACCCTCCCCCTGCTTAAGAATACAGACAACAGACTCAAATCATTGTTGAACAACATCAATTTCAAGGTTTTTAAAGTTCTTTTATTTGGATCAAACAGCAGTACTTGCATAAATTGATTAATCACAATAAGAGAAACTGAATGACAACCAATCTAATCGGTATATCGTCTCTGACATGCACAAACAGGGAAGCAGAAAACACGTCAGAAGAATCCTGTTATTCTAGGGTCTGTGTCTACATTCTCTTGACTGGAGGTCCACATTAGTTCTGTTCAATAAATTGGGTTCCAACAGCACAAATTCAAACACTCCATGATGCTCTTTCGGCAATTAATTACAAGGTAGATGACCGATCAGTTGACTGGTTATCAACCAAACTGCTTAAATTGTTTATTTTGAGAATGACGTCTTTGGTATAGTTCCTTATGGTTAAAGATACTGTATTTTTCACCCAAAACATTAAATTTTAATGTACAACTTTTTCAGAGTGTCAAAGCAGAAATCCTCAGCTCCCCGACATTTTTAAGAAAAGTTTCTTTCAAATTTCACGCTGCAGTGCAGACACAAATCAAGGACCGTTAGGTTGGTTTTGTTTTCTTGTTAAAATAACACAGATGAAACTCTGCCAATTTAATTATCTTTTTATCCCAATATCCCAAGCAGAAGATAAACACGACTGGAAGAACTTTAGACCGAGTAAACTGTCAAAGATAAGTTGAAGTCTGCCAACTCGAGGGAATTTCCCCCTCTTCCCGGACCTTTCCCAAATCTACAGGATTTCCAGTCATAGAAGTCTAACCTTCCTGAGCTGCTAGATTTTCAGAAAAAGCAAGACTTATCTAGCACTGCAACAACCACTCTGATTGGAACATGATACTGATGACTGGCATTACAATGCAACATTTTATTTTGTCTTATATTTATCTCTGTATCTACAATATAAAGTCTACTCTGTTTCGGTTCTGAAAGCGGAACACTTGGAAGGGCGAACAGACATTTTGTTTCAGCTTGTCAAAGTTCTTTTTTTGTTGGTTATAACGGGTGTTATAGAAAGTTGAGAATGTTGTTTGCTGGCATGGTGTGTCGCAGAGTAGGGCAAGGCCTGTCAAAGTTTCGCTCACTGGGCTTTCACCAGGACTATTCCAAATGGGACTTTTTTTTTTCTTTCGCAGAGAAGAACCCTTTCCATTCTTTCTACCAATGAAGATCGGGAACTCCATGGCTGACAACACCTGCTTCAGTATAAAATACCCCTCAAGGCCCTTCTAAAAGAAAAAGTGATGACATAAAAAAGTGACAACATCATCTTTCAAAGGGCCAATTTTGTGGGTGATAGACGTTTATTGCTTTTTTGGGCGCTATAGCCCTAATGAGATTTTTGGTCAGACAGGTGGGATGGTTGCACTACCCTTCCAAGAGATGTCAAAGTTACTTCTAACATACAGAAAGAGAGAGTTTTCTTAGTTATGAGTACATAGCACCAGCTAGAGATTAATATTTGCACAGTTTATGGTTTTATATTTATGGTCTAAAACTGCATCGACCGCTTCTTCTTTTTTTTTATCTACATGAAATTTAAGGCGTGACAGCTGCACTGCAAATGGTTAGTGTCAGGTCTTAAATTTCATCTATTATAATTGCGTGATGTTATACCTAATAGCAGGACAGGTGCAAAAACGTTCTGTAACTGATACACAAACATTGTTAATGGCTGCCCGTTTCAATTAGTAATATTACATTTTTTCAAATAATTTATTGCAAATCTAGCCAAGACATACATACATACGTTATTTGCTACAAGAAATATATTTCGTTTAAATTGTTGCAGAGGGAACTGGACAGTAAGACGCCAAAAGTATAAAATGATTTTAAGTTTGATTGAAACCAAAGGACAACAGTTGGGTATACACAGGTGGTAAATAACGTAGTCACCATCCAAACTATTAGCACTGCAGTCAAATTTTGAAGAATTATGAATTGCATCATCAGGAAATTCAAAACGATTAATTCAAGGCTAAAAAGCACTTATTCAGCAGGATAAATTACTCTGTTTGACAAAAACTGACAAAAACACAAAGTTGCATCACAGCAAGGAGCTATAAAAACTTGTATTATCACTGTAGGAGGTAAAGAGAACGGCTGAGCATCATTCATGAAATCAAAACAACATCACACTGTGTGCTTGAGTCAGGTCTACTAACTTTTTATCATTGAGCAGCCATCTTGTCTTTCTCCAATTCAAACGAACATAAATGAAACCGAGGCTGGAAGGAAAAATAGTCTGGCCCCTTTTTTTTTAGAAGGGTTAGAACTGTAAGTGTTAATGATTGCTATTGTCTACAGGGAACGTGACTAAAGATGGCTGCAACATGATCAAGGTCCGTTGAATGACTCAAGTGAAGTGAAGAGGTTCATAATCTTCATTATGAGTTGCATTATTAAAAAAAAGTGTCAATGATATAGGAAAGATCTTAAGTACACAAAACATGGATTCTTTTTTGTTTCAGTAGTAAAATCTAACAGGGGCAGAATATCACTTTGCAAACTTGGATTCTGATTTATGCTTGGGAAAAAAAGGTCCTACAGGCCGACCGACTTCCAACAACTTGACCCTTTTTACTAATGTACAAACCTAGAATCATTTGCATGAATAGTTATCCACTAAAAAATCACAGAATTTTGAAAATGCAAAAATCAAATAAATTACTTGGCAGTTTATATTGGTGTGCCATTAAGCCCAGAGACATAACCACACAATCAGAAATCAAATGGAACAACAGAACAGTGAGAGAAGAGGGTTTCTTGGACAAGAAAAAGAGAGAACTATAAATCTCGGACCCAATTCTGTATGTCAAAATACAACCAACAAATTACTGTTTTACTACACAATGTAAAAAGCCTTAAGTCTAATCAACATACTGTACAACCTGGGATGGTTGACTTTTTAAAATCCAACTAAGCTTTGGTATAACACATTGCTAAATATATCACATCAAAAATGATGCAAAAGGCAAAATTTGCACCGTAAGATACTTGTTTTTAAGTTGTTTACTCGAGCTCGAAGTTTGGTTTCAACAAGGCTCTTGCAGTTCACACCTCACAGGGATGTCAACAACTGAGGTACACTTTTATCTTTATAGAAATTATATTCTCCCATTGAAGTATATTCTTAAGAGCTACTTAAGAACAGTACAACAAAATTATGCTTACCAGAATGAGGTTACCAGCTAAAATACCATGACATGTGTACTATCCTTGATTGGCATCCCGCTTATTTTTGCTAAGCAGAATTTTCTGCTTAAGCAGCTCTATAAAATTGGGCCCTGCTTGATGACAACACCATCACCTACACTACATTTTTTTCTCAGGAGGTTGCAGTCACCGATACCATCCCAACTGGAATAAACTTCACCCCGACCAAAACCTATTCTCCAAATAACGATACCATTTGTCTCCAATAAAGAGACTCTAGGATGAATAAATGCTGACTAAAAAACTTATGTTCGTTCAACCATACAATCATCAACTGATAAATGCACTGCATACTCAAGTCGTTTTCATCCTTGTTTACTGGCATAAAATCCTGCAAACAGCATGCCACAAAGTAAAATCCCTACGTAACATCTTGAGTCTAGAACTCCACATAAAAGTTCCAAATCCGATACCAGCTCATAGTTTCTAACAACTACTTTCAACCTGGCTTAAAAAACACCAGCAGGTGTTGAATTTCATTTGTAACACTGAAAAGAGAGGACAAAATCTAAGCACCACATTATTACTGTGATCGCTTTTCTATGACCTGTTTGAAGTTTTAAAAAGTTATATAGTTTTTTCATTTATTATTTCAGCTCTCAACAAAATGTTGGAATTCAGGTTTTTCTGTAACTTTCCTTTTTACTATATGACGCAACCATTTCACATAAATGTGCATTTCATGATTGTTTTAATGTTGTCATTATCTGGCTTGTACAACCATGATCCTTTGACCTGACTGAAACATGCAACACTTTGTAGAATCAAAACTATTGGCATTACCTTTCTTAAATGAGTTGACAATTATAATTTAGATGAAAACATAGAGATTAAACCCATATGAAAAACAAATTTCGCTTCATAATCTTCAGAGAAATAAATAATCTCTTTTGGACGTAACACAATAACACCAAAGGAACAACATATTTATTACCAATGGTGTTTTTTTTTTTTTTTTTGCATTTTGAACACCCACACAAATTACTGGAATGCCGGATCAGTTTCTTAGATTTAGACATTCCATCCCACGTCCGATTTCACTTAGCAATTTCAAACACAAATGGACTTTCTGAAATTGTGAACTTGAGTAACGTTTCTGAGAGGCCTAGAGAAGGGGTAGATTTATCTCATGAATCCCCTCCTTCTGCAAAGCCCATTACAAACAAAACAGCGCATGTGAAAAAGATTGTCACGTCAATTTCCAACTAGTATGGTAACACGTTCAGACCTTTACAGTTGCCTTATATAAAATCACCGTTTAAATAGTCAGGTTTTAAAACAGACAAATATTTGATCGCCCTTTTTTTTTTTTACTGATGATTTTCTTTTTAAATACACAATGTTCTTTCTAGAAACAAATACATTCAACAGAACATTCTCCCATTTAACTGACAAACTCAAAACTAATGCACAATCAGGAACTTTAGAAGCCAATTTATAATTCTATTTTTTTTTTATTTTTATATAAAAACCTTAAAAGCTCTATGGATGCAAAATAGACTATGAAATATTTGGAACTTTCTATAGACATTAGCTGCGTGTAAATTTATCAAAAGAAAAAGACAACGAGGCAGTTTCAAAGCTTCATAATTTTTCGGAGTACATAATTAACAACAGAGTACACACCATCAGTAACTATTCCCGGTTAACTGGAATCAATCTTTTGTGAACACTTTAAATTTTCTGAGAAATTATTCCATTTGGCTTGTTGTCTCTGTTTTTTAAATTGTTTTAGTAGAAAACATGAAAAACATGTTTAGTGGACACTATAGTCTGGAAGCACTTTCACTGTTTTCTCAAAATGCAACATGGCTGGAACTTCCACAGGTAAACTTCTGCACTTTTCTCTTGATTCGTCTAATCCGAGTCAAAACTGACTTACTGACGGTGTTTGCTCATTTGTAGGGGAAAGTAAACCATTGGCTATTTATTACAACACAGGTGTCTCTGACAATCGCCCAGTTCTCAAGAAGTAGATCAAAACTAACCTCTGAAAGTGTAATTTTTAAAAACTTGCGTGCATTTCTGAGAAAACCCCAACAAGGTCTTGCATGTTTATTTTGTTTTGTCCACTGCAGTTTTGAACGATAAATATGCCAGACTGTTGATATTGTACACAGCACACACTTGTACACTTGTGCCACCACAACACAACCCACTTAGTTAACTGGATTCAAATGGTCGCTCAACTCACTGGAAAGAGTTACCAAGAGTAGGAGGATTTTAATGCTTTATTTTTTTTCTCAAAGATGAAAGCAATCCCAAGATGGAACAATTTCTCAAGCAAATGCTTTTTTCACCCACGTTTTATACCAACAGACCTTTATCCCGCTGCAGCCATCTTTGTCGGGTTCCCTGTACACACATTAATAGATGCGATGCTCATTTCAATGAAAAAAAAGGGACCAGACTATTTTTTCCCTTCCAGCCTCGGTTTGGGTTTCGTTGATTTGAAATGGAAGAAAAACAAGATGGCCGCACCATGATAAAGGTCATTCAGGCATTCAGATAAATAATTTTGTAATTTGATTCTCACCAATACTTTACTTCTCCGATAAGCCGATCTAAACTACAGCGTAGAAAAAAACCCACAAATGATTAACACTGATTGGTAATGCGATAATCTTAGCAAGATATTTGTTTCATTCACTCGTTTGTAGCACAGATCAAAATACTATCTCTTCTGCATTCATTTATTGATAGATCTAGCTTTTGTTTCCGTCCAAGCAAAATATCGTTTATTTGGACAGACTGTTTTTGACGAAATCAATCACCCTCACATAATGGAGTTACAATCTAACAAAAACAGAGGAAATAGAGGGATGTTCCTGTAATTTGTCTGGGTCTCGTCCCGATGTTATCTCACAAATGAGGCCTGAAATTTATGTTTCTATCTTTATCCGGCAGCATGGCTGCAAATTGACAAAATATAATTTTGAAAATTTGAAACAAAAATTTTGGTAATGTAATAAAATTTCCTATTCTAAATTTCAGGTATCACTGTTAAATACCTATACATTTTTTTAAAACTAATATTATTTATATTTATTAAGCAATATATATTCCTTTTGTGGAACCACATCAAGCCTGTTTAGACATCAAGGGGGAATGGGGAGGGGGAAAGCGCATCTCTAAAATGGTTGAGAATTTGACTAGCAGTAAATTCCCAACTTTTATTTCTTTTGTTGCCACTGAATTTTAGAGACTAGAAGTAAGCTGTTCTTATAAAGTCAGCTCTGTCTTTATTCACTCTGATCTCGGAGATTTGATATTGGATCAATTTTCCTTTCTACAATCTCACTGGGAACGTCGCCACCCTTCTCTAAGAGCGCCTGGGTAGAAAAATGATTTGCCTGTTCACCCAGCGTGACCCAGCATCCCTAAACGCACCCCTCTTGCCAAACGCTTCCTGGTTTAGTATGACGGGTGCTTCTGGTCGCCTCTACTTGCGTTGATGGCATCCTCCCGGAACTCTGGCGGCACGTGGGGCGGGGGAAGCTTGATGTCGTTGGGTTCCACCCCCCAGATCTCTCTGGCGTACTCGGCAATGGTGCGGTCACTGGAAAACTTACCGGATGCGGCGATGTTCATGATGCACTTCTGGGTCCATTCTTTGGGTTTCTGGACAATAGATATAGCACAGAGCAGAACGGTCAAACTCACTCTCATGAAAGAATTTCTCTTTGATGGATTAAAAGTGCCTTCACTCAACACTTAATTGCAAAAACATGACGATAAACAAAGCATGGTGGTATATGAAAACATGCAACTTTGAAATTGCAGCAAAAGAAGGAGGAAATGTTACTCACAAGGAAGAGTTTGTTGACCCTGTCCTGGGCTGCAATGTAATCGGCATAGTCAGCAAGAAGCATATACCTACAGTGTATACAAGAACAAAACAGTCCACTTGGTTATAGACAAATCCGAGAAGCTAGTTCATGGGCGTTTACACCATCGCAGCTATGGCCGCCGCATGCGGGCGTCTACACACTTGCACTGTGAATCCTCCATGCTGATTGGTACATATGAGTGCCGATGCGCAATTGTCGTATCGCGCAAGCGTGCGGCGGCCATAGCTGCGGTAGTGTAAAACACAATAAACGAGCGCTGCTCAGATTAGCGTATAGGCACCAACTCTTCTAAATGTCACCAGGCATATAACAGAGTGTACAATCAACAATGAATAAAAAATGACATCACTTCCATCACCTTAACACAGCAAAGTAAACAAACAATCAATCAAACTTGAAGGAATTTCAAGCAATACACCACTCTCCCATAACATTTTGGCTGCAGGTACTTTCCTATAAACAAACTCTGTACAGTACAGTAGTGTTCATTTTCTATCAGACAGGTTTTGCAAGACAGGTTTTGTAACTGTAAGACAGTGACACAGTTCACACAATAGACCATATGCACATGACGTCATTTGAGTAGGGCGCCCTCGGCTACAGATCAAAACAAGGTTGCTCTTTGGCCCATCCTCTGCGCCGTGCGTACATACATGTGTCTTTTCCATTGTTGCGTCATCGTTTTACCTCTAAGATGGCATGGATGGTGGCGTGATGACGTCAATGCATAAGGTCTTTACTAAACATGACTTTGGAATTCAGGATCTCTTTCCAAATATCCTTGGAATATTGCCCCCATGCACTGATGTCATACGCCGTTTACAGTCTGCCCATGGTCTGCCATTTTGGGAGTCCAAATGTACGTAAAGATATGGTGCACGTCTAGCAGCACGCACGTCGCCTAAAATGCGCAGAGCGCAGTAATACACAGGGAATCCGAGTCCCAAATTGGCGCCACCAAGATTTATCAATTGATGATGTCAATACACGAAAAAAAAAAACACGCTTTTATGACATCATCCGTACAAAGATTATCTACACTTACGTGTCGTGGTAGAGGAGATTATTTGCGATATCCCTGAAAGCATCTGGGTCATGTGGAGAGAAGAATCCTCCTTGGATCTGATCAATGGCTTGCTTCAGCTCAGGGTTACTGTCGTAGTACTGCTTGGCATTGTACCTAACAACAACCATGTGGTAAAAATCACTTTCAAAATCTTACATGTTAAGTTTTCATCGGGGATACAGAATATTGTTTGTGTTTTACCCATGTACCGATGTGTGTGAAGCACTGTATACTCGGTACTTCCCCCCCCCCCCCCCCCCCCCGAGTCCTGTGAAAAAAATCGAAAGGCTTATCACTCAGATTTTTTTAATACACTTTTTTATGAAATTCGACAATCACAAGGCCCAAAGACCACTCAAGGTGTGGGCTACTTTTTGAAGGGATAGAAACCTGCCCCAATGCGCAGAAACAAGACATGGTGAGATATAAACATAATTCTCTACACAGCACAGCTAAGAACAGGGAGGGGTAAATGAATCCGTTGTGAGACAAACATAACTGCCTCTTCCCCCTATTTAAAACAATTATAGTTAAGTGTCTTGCTCACGGACACAAGTGTCATGACCGGGATTCGAACCCACACCCCGATGACTCAGCCACCAGAACTTGAGTCCGACGCACTAAACCACTCGGCCACGACACGCTACAAATTTGCTCCAGATTGGATTCCATACTTTACCTTTGCCATTCTGTTTTAACTGTACTTTCAGTATAGTGCTTAATACACATCAGTGTTTAGGTAAAAAAAAAAAAGCATTTAATTTTGGGGGGGAAATAACACCAAATTCAAAACAAAGTTTGGGGTGAAACCATTGCTGTAGTATTAAAAGAGAACTTTGATAAGATTGGTTTGGCTCCCCCTGTGCCAAGCATGGTTTGTTTCGCTGTGTTGTAGTGACTTCATAAAAAAAAAAAAAACACAGTGAGTGGATAATGGTAGATTTTAGGTTGCAGTGATCAGGGTGTTTCAAAAAACTGCGGAGAATTTAGGGTAAGCCTTTACGAGTTCCTATGAAGTTGGTAACACACTGCCAGCATATTGTCCGTGGCATGAAAATACAATACTGCGTTTATTATTTACACTTTATATTTTCAAAAATGTTTTCGCTGATTTGTAATCAATTAGAGAATGATCAGAATTGTTTTGAATGTAAAGAGTACCCTGGTGCCGACTTCCGGCTTGGCTTACCCTTTGTGCCTGAGCTCTTCAACCTGAGGTACAGTCATGCCAAAGATGAAGATGTTATCATCTCCCATCTCTTCCCTCATCTCCACGTTGGCTCCGTCTAGGGTACCGATGGTCAGGGCACCGTTTAACTGTGGATCAACAACGATTCAGGAAATTAGAATGTTCCCACTCATTGCAGTATAGTGCCTTCAGCCAAAATACACTTTGACTTTGTAAGTTCTAAGTCAACAGCTCCTAAACACACTGCTGTGATTATAAGCCAGGCATTTCCTGCAGGTCGTCAATACCCTTTCCTGATGCTCATTTATGAATTCCCAACTCATCGACCGTTATGTGGATGTGGTTTCTTTGTGCAAAATGTCACATTATTAGTTCAAATTGCCTCCTCAACTGTGCAACTATTTGAATTATGTTGCTCATTCTCATTCATATAAAACCAGGGCCCAATTTCATAGAGCTGCTTAAGGCACTTAAAGTAGCTTAGCACAAACAAAATTATGCTTACCAGAATAAGGTTACCAGCCAAAATAGTATGTCACACGAACAATCTATGACTGGTATCCTGCTTAACTTTGCTTAGCAGACAATTTTTTTTTCTGCAGCTCTATGAAATTGGGCCCAGATCAGGTTCACAGGGTAATCTTGTGCCTCCTTAATCTAAATCCAATTCTGGAAAACGTCAATTTGTAAATCTATTCAACGATCTCATTACCACATTTAAACATCCTTTACTCTCCACTCTTGCCAGTTTTACATGCCAGTACAAGAATGTGAGGTTTTAATCTGTGGTATACGTATGGCTTACATTGTTGTTTTGTCTTTCTATTTATGTATCTTGGTGCAATTTTTAATATTATCTTTTTACATCTCTTCTGGCTGGCCCAGATTGTTATATCTTATCACCCTTGAGGTTTACTGTACATGTTTTGTATGGATTTAATCTACCTTGCCTCACTTTCTCCCCCCTGTTTCATCTTTTTTAAAGTTTTTGGTAATTTTCTTTTTTAATTTTAATGAATGCTTGTAATTGCTGGGCACCCTTGAAAAACAGTGTTTTACTGAAGGGTTTACCCCGGATAAACAATAAACAAATAAAATAAATAAATATTAAAATAACATGTAATTCATTGTCCAATTGTATGAGTTTAGGGGATATGTTCTTAACTGAGTGCAGTTTACTTCCATTTGCAAAGTGGTCATGCAATAGTATACAAATATTGACTGCTTCGAGTGGCGTAGTTAAACTAGTCACTCGAGGTGATCCCCGGAGCCGCCTATCTTCCCGAGGCGGAGCCTCGGGAAGATAGGCGGCTCCGGGGATCACCAAGAGTGACTAGTTTTACTACGCCACGAGATAAAGCAGCCAATATTTGTTTTATAACACCTCAATTTCATCCATTTTGTGATAATATTCGTTAAACAACTGTGCGTATATCAGTGTTCAAACAACTGTATAAAATCTGACAGGAAATCTTTACAAAAAGAGGGGGTACCACACTGCCTTCGTTCTCATATCGTATTTCAAATGCACGTATTTTTTGATCGTTTCACCAGGTTCGAGGTTGTCGTTGGATAGTACCATTTAAAAGTTCTTTTGGTCGGTGTGCAGTGTGATAGCAAAAATACACGTTCGGCCATTCAACAGATAGAATCAAAGGAAGAGGTGTTATAATAAGGACTAGCCTAAGTCCCAGGCAAGGTCATTTTTGTACCTAATACTAAAAATTATACATCTACGGTAACTGTTTGCTGAAACTAAAAAAGTTACAAGTAATGTCTAAAGATCCCATCAGTGGCTCTGATTAAAGAATTTCCTCATCCTACTCCATTCCATAGAGTAGGTATGGAAGAAGCAAAGTAACAAAGGCTTATAAATTGACATAAAATTATACACCGTGCAAAAAGAATGACCTTGTACATTCCAGGGACTTGCTGGCAGGCAAGATACTGCAGTGGTCATTTGACATTTTGTGTCATAATTTCCACATAAGTTCACGAGTTCATAAAAATAACAGCTGAACAAGTTTGGAGATGAGCCCCCCTTCTTCATATCAAAAGTTAATAAAAATCAGACAGTGCAATCTACATGTAAAAATCTCTGTATAAGATTGAATGTTTTCTGCCACTGGGCTGTGTACAAATCGTGCCTGCAGGAAGTCCAGGATCAGTGGCTCTTTTGTAAACATGTGATGTCACAAGTCACATGGTCTATTCGTTGATGAAAACAAATGAAACCTGGATTGGTAATTTTATTCTAAAGAATGTGAAACATTTGTGACTGTGTTTCTGCCTTGATATTGGTGTAACATCATCTTTTCAAAAATGTTGTCTATTTAATAAAATAACAGAAAGGTTGTGTACGTTTTGTATGCTATCTAGACTTCTTACAGAAACACAGAAGACATACATGTATGAACAAAAAAGGAAGACACATTGGAACAAATCTGTTTGCAGTGAATCACGCAAAATACAAATGACATCCAAGCTACTACTCAAGCAAACAGCGGAATTCTTTAGATGTACGTCAACAAAAAGAGAGAGAGAGAGACAGAAATGTATCGTGATCTCTTCTAGACTGCTGTAAAATATTGTGACCTTTATGAGTGAAGATGGTCCGATAGAAAACGGTGCCTGGGGGCAATTAGTGTTAACTGTCTGCATCGACAGTCTTCCATATAATGGTTTCCCTTAGCTACGGGTCCTGGAAACCATAGCAATATGTACGCAAGCAAGTCAAGCATCATTAAACCCCTGATATACAGAATACATTACAACAGTCCTCCAAACAACGTTCGTCATCAATAACTCAATTCCATTCAACGGTTTAGAATAGAATACAACAGTGCAAAAACAGCTACATCAATCGAACGTGAAATAAGAAGACCGAGATAATTATACTGTTTGTGAGTGCTGACCCACTTCCATCAGGAGTGGGAAATTGAACTGATTAATTGGGACTTTCTGACATCAAGTTTGTCATACGTGAAATGATGCTGACGTTTGGAATAGATCAATAGATCAACCATGGGAAACAATTGACCTAATTCACCTGATTATCAGAAATGTATTGGTTGCGCCAAATCAATGTCACTGTGTTATATATAGTGCATTCGATTAGCTTACACGTGTAAGTAATACTTATACGAGAGCGTTCGATTAGCCATCACATGACACTCGTGTCTGCCCCCAGTGTATGCCACCACAGCCCCAGCTTGCGTGCGGTTCTCTGGTGGATGCCCAGGTGTAATGACGTACTTCAAAGCGAAAACACGGCAGCGTTCGATTAGCTACCAGTCATGGCTACCACGAGTGTAACTCCCCGGTATATACGTGTAAGCTAATCGAACGCACTAATAGTGTAGTGCGCAGTTAAGGCGACGTGGCGTTTACGCGTATACCCCATGACTTCCAAAATGGTGAGCACAGTCACAGCGGGATCTATAGGCAGAAGGTGGAACCACTGAGACACCAGGTGGCAGCACAATGGGAGGCTTTTTGGGATGCTAGGTGGCAGCAGACCTACCAATAGGCCGAACATCCAACATCACACTTCGAGGCTTGTGAATAACACCAGATACACTGGCCTTTGGAATTGGGGCAGTTTCCTGCCAGATGTACCTTTGACCTCCCAAGCCATAATAATGTGTGCACCGTTCACAAACACTCAAGTGTGTAGTATTGCAATCAGGGTCAGTCTGGTAGTGATGCATCATTGCATGTAATGTCTAGCCAATGAAACCACTGGGTTTCTAAGACCAGCGTCTGTCTTTATCTTTGGGGATAGAGAAAGGGGACCAGTCTAACCTACCAGGTACATCTATTATTCTTGGAAATGTGCGCATGCTCAGAACTAACGTAAACAATGGAGATTTACCTGGTAAAAGTCTGCTGCCACCTAGTGTTCCAAAGTCTCCTATTACCAGGTATAATAATAATACCGGAGTCTTATACACCACTCCAAGCAGCGCTGGTTGATGGTGTTTGACACCATCGCAGCTATGGCCGCCGCACGCACACGTGACACGACAATAGGGCGTCAGCTCGCATATGTACCAATCAGCATGGAGGATTCACAGCGTGTGTGTATCAACGTGTATCAACGTGCACCAGCGACGAGCCATAGCTGTGAGGGTGTAAACACCCATTAACTGAGCCGCTCGGATTAGTCTATTTTAGCACACGCATCTACCAGCAATTAGGCACTCAAGACGCTTTTTACCATTGTACTTCACAAAAGTGCACGCTTGGAGTTACCCAACAGTCCAAAATACCTTCCTACACTGGTGCAACCCACTCTCTCATTCCGCCAATTTTTTTAAAATATGAGGAGGAAGCGGACAGGCCTGTGGATAGACACGTTTTACGCTACAAACCAAACTTTCTACGTGAAATTTGTTATAACTTCATGTAAATTAAGTTACCTCTTTACCATGTACACCATTTTGTTCATGTTGCTTTGTGTGCATTAGCAATAACGGACACTGAATTTCATCATAACACAATAGCATCAGCCAATTTGGCTCCTTCAGTTTCAATCTATTAACCCCTTGCATGTCACAAAGGGCGACTGGTGCCACGCTCACCATTTTGGAAGTCAATAGGTATACGTGTAAACACCGCGTCCCCCTAACTTGGCACCACACTGTATAACACACAGGGACAAGCCTGATACTTCACGGAGGCAACAATTGCCTCCATTGCCCCGGTCATTGCCTTGGTGCCCTTGAGATGTTTCAACAGAAATTTACAATTTCCCTCATAGAGATGCCCTTTACCAAGAAGAAAATGCCTTGGTGCCCTTGCCCTTTCAAAGAACGAAGCAATCAGGCCTGCAGGGACATCGACTCCCAAAAATTGCGCAACCAATGATTATTGTGATTACGGCGTCAGGTGAATTGGGTCAACAGAGATTGATTTGCATTGGGGAAAGGCAAGCTGGTCGTACTGTTATGAAGATCACCTATGTTGAAAAAGGCAGCAATAGTTTGCTGACTCATACCTCCATTTTAAACAGTAGGTCTTCAAGAGATTCATCCTCACGATGGGCATCCATATCTTTGTGTGTAATGATCAAATCATTTTTCCCGTACTAAAAACATGCATAACCAGTCCTAAATTTCTAAAAGAAAGCATTACCACCAGTATTTCCAGTGTATTTAGTTCTTCTTTTACTAGCAACCCATGATTCTGAAACTGGGTTGTTTCCAATGCTATACATTAAAAATATCCTGAACTCACCATGAACTTCATGTTGCCAGTGCCAGAGGCCTCTGTCCCTGCTAGGGAGATCTGCTCTGATAGATCCGCCGCAGGAATCACTAAAACAAAACAAAAGGAATGGTTTAGAAAACTCAATTCATGATAATTTAACGGAAAACAACACTGGTTGCATCCCTTCGATATAGGTCACTAGGAGGCTGCTCATTGGCTCATCCTGTCCACTGCGTGTAAATAGCAGGTTGCCATTCAGAAGCCATTCAACTTGAAACTGCTGTTACCAGGAATCACACGATACAACCTGGGAAGCAGCAGCACAGGGATCACCTTCAGGGGCTGCAACTTTTTTCATAACATATAGTTAAATTAACCCGTTTGATTAACCCATAGTTAAATGTTTATGTAGTTAAATGTTAACAATATTCATAACCAACGTAATGAATAATCATGACACATCAATCTTAGCCAATACTTTTTTTTTTACACTAATTTCAAATTCTGAATTTGTTTTAAGAAAGCCAAGGGATAAATTTAAGACTCCTAATCCTGCAGAGAAGGAGGAGAAAGCAATCCCTGAGGGGTTACCTTTTTCAGCTAGAGACACCCTGTAGTTCTCCAGGTACACCACCTTGAGACGATCGCCCACGATGGGGTCATTGTTGATGACCTGACCAATGCAGTTGATCAGATAGATGATCTGTTTGGCTGTGTGGTACCCGGGGGCAGCCTTGCCTCCGATCATGACGGTACGAGGAACGAACACCCCGTTGGGATTCCTCTTAATCCCTGCAAAGAGTTTTAACAAACAGCACTTAATCCTGGACCCAACTCCATAGAGATGAAAGGCAAACAATTCGTAAGTAAGACTAAGCTATGCACGATCATAGTAAATTAAAGTAAAGTTTTGAAGTGGTACAAACATGTGACAATCTCTCTAGAGTAGCGGTGGTTCTGGGAAGAGCCAGTTTGTTACACACTGATTCGACCATTCATAAATACCTGGGACAGTTTATCCATTCTGATTGGTCGAGAGGAGATCACGTGGCCATGTTTACACATGTAGTAGAGACATGATAAGAAGTGATAAAACATAGCCTGAGAAAATTGGGTCAAAAGAGGGCGCTATTAGACGATTGCGTGGAGCGCACACATTTTAGGGCCCACTTTTAATTGGAAGCATGAAAATTTGGCTCATGCAAGTTTGAAATTTTGGCATGCGCAAAATTGGATCTCGTGCGAGGAACTACTTTGCACTCAACATGGATAGAAGCAGAATCGAGGTGGACCAAGGCTGAACTTTCAGATTTGTTCTCAACTTTTGAAGGTTTTTGGATGTATTTAATGAAAAGGTATTGATGAATGGGAATAGAAGTGTGTTGAGTCGGTTTTCAGCAAGCTGTTTAAACAAGGTAAGGCCTGGTTCTCGATCATTTTACCTCAAATTCGTCTCAGTAAACTTATCGAGAACCAGGCCTCACTGTGTTCAAAACAACTAGTTGAAAACTTATTCACGACACTTTTATTCCCTTAGTATGATCTGGTCATCTTCTGGGCATCAGATTTTATCACCTTAGTAACATTTGAGTAAGGAACCAGCGGCCAGCCATGAACAAGAACCATCCCGGTATTTTGGTAAATTACCTGATTTTTTTTGGGGGGGGAGGAAGGGGTTGGGGGGGGGGAATGCTTCTGTGCTCAGTGACGTCTTTAATGATTATTTGCTGAATGAAATCATCTAGAGATATCATCATCACTTCCGTTATCACATTCAGGGCTTTTGAATCAATGGTCCCCTTTTAGGATCTTAGAAATAAGACTAAAATTTCAATTCACGTAAAAATAGAACAGTTTTCGTGGGAACTAACTCTTTGCAAAAGGCTTGCATATTTGCTACTGATATAAACTTACTGTTGTACATCGTGATGATGTGGAGAGCATTGAGAAGCTGACGTTTGTACTCATGGATTCTCTTCACATGGACATCGAACATTGACACCGTGTTCAGAACGATGTTGTGGTTCTTCTTCAGATAGGCTGCCAGTTTCATCTTGTTTTCCTACGCATGAAAGAGAGGCAGTACAAATGGGGGCTTACAAGTGGGTTGTTTCTGAAGAACAAAAAGGGCGTCAAAAGCAGAAGATAACACAGTTTTTGGTTATCTTTTTTTGGAGGCTATTCATCGCTTATATATCCCTTGCACTGACATCACATGCTGGGCCATGGTCTGCCATTCGGGGACTCAAAATGCATATACAGATATAGTGAGTTTCTCACCAAGCGAGATACAATGGAACAAAGGTCCCCACGATGGGATTTGTCAGAAAAGGGAATATTAGAACAATAGGGAGTCCCCACAACTAGGTGTTAAAAAGAATGGGCTTACATTGGCACTTGTGGGGTCCTGACAACAAACGAACAATGGACCCAACGTGGCAACTTCAATAGGAACAAATAGATCCCCACGTGGGAATTCTTTAGAAAAGGGACAATAAGTTGAACAATGAAGTACCCCGCAAGTGGGGTTGTGTAAGGATGGGTGTGTGCACAATGCAGAGTATCTGACTCCAAAAAGGATACAACCATGATTAGGCCAAACAAAATAAATGTTGTGTTTACGGTAACCCGACCGTCCTGAATTTTTTGCGGCCGAATTGCCGACCTCAAAACATTTTTCTAAATATTTTGTGAGTTGGTAAAATTTAAAATGAGAATTTTAACATGTTGCCTCACTTTAAAACTGTTTATTACGACTTACCAGTGTAATAATGCATTTTTGCGAAAATCATGGCAATACCAAAACTTGTGCACCCGGCCCACGGCTAGCCTAGCTTACTGTACTGCCACAATGTTTTCTGTGAAAGGTGCACGCGCCGCCCAATGCCCGGCCCCCGACGCACCCGCTGTGTTCACAGCGTACTTCGGGGCGATCCAATGTCACACAAAACGAAATTGGGCCCCTGGCAGCCGGCCGCATATTGGACACCACAACAAAACACGGTACAACAGTACAGTACAGCTAGCTGTCAGTGGTACAGCACGAAACGAAATTGGGCCCCTGGCAGCCGGCCGCATATTGGACACTACAACAAAACATGGTGTAGCTGTCAGTGGTGTACAGCACGTGGGTGACCGGCCGCGTACGTTTACAACACGTTTTACACTTTACGGACGGACTGCGAATGAAAACTGCATCAAAACATGGCGTCGACGTCAGGCAGTTCTTCGTGCGGTAACATAAACAAATTGTTTAGCTTGAAAACAGAAAAGTGCCTCCATCAGCCAGCCAAGTTGAAGCTAGTAAACATCGATGTCAGCAAGACATTTCTCAATATTTTCGAAGATCACCATGGGCCAAACTTTTATCACGTTTGTGCTCAATGTTCGACGTCCCAATGTGGAGACTGGCACGATGTCGAACTTACCAGCACGTTATACAGCATTGTAGATGTGTTTCCCAACATCAAATTTATCAAACTTAGTGATTAGTGATTTGTTTGTTCGGAGTATGATTACCCATCAGACACTAGTTGAACTGGCCATCGGGAAGCTCTTGAGTTGTTTTGAAGTATATTTAAACTACCCAGAGACTCACAACACACATTCAGATCAGATCAGGTTGACATTCAAAATAAGTTTGACCCTCAAAAGTGTTTATTCATTTTGCTATATTATTTTGGGGAAAATGTGAGTTGTGAGTTTCGGCTCTGTTGTTAATGTTATGGTACACCTTGCACCACTGAGCCTACTGAGTGACATCATTTTCACCCAGCAACCCGGAGGTTCGTCAGTTTGGGTAAAGTGCAAGTAAGTGTACAACAATGGAATGAAAAATGTGAACAAAATAACCACACCTCAAATTGAAAGTTGGTAAAACTGATGTCAGCATTTAAAACATGGCCCTGATTTAATGGTAAGATAAAAAAGTTTCCTTGTAACTTCTAAAGCGCTTGCAACTTGACCTATGTTATGTTTTTTTCTAAACAACTTATAAACTTTTATATTTTACCACTTTCCAACATGAGGGTTTATTTAAACTTGATGAGTCGAACAAGGTTAGTATAATGGTAACGGGTTTAAAATACTAACAAATAACTCGAAATTCAAGAACTTAAAAATAAAAATAAAATTACAAAATAAAATTATTTTCCTACCTACCTACCTGGAATTTTTTCGGGCCGTTACCGTAAACACAACATTTATTTTGTTTGGCCTTACCATGACATCAGGTAAATTGGGTCGATAGGCTGTAATACTCAGACACAAATTTTCCAAGCAAATATTTTGACCTTATCAGTTCACATCGTCAAAAGTTCCAGTATGTCAAATCAAAATGTCAGTATTCAAGTTCTTGTTTTGAAAGTCTTAATACAACTGGTTTTACTAGTAAGTTTAACCTTTCTGTCAAGCATAGGGTCAAACCTTCTACATGCTCTTCCTTGATAGATGATCTATGACAGCTGAATTTATCTGTTGTTTAATTTTACCTTCCAGCCTCATTTTCATTACATCGGATGGAATGGGAGAAAAGATGGTGGCATCATGATAAGGTCTGCAGCCTATCCTACAACCTTAAGAAGAGTTCTGCATCTTGTTGGACTTTTGGAAGGCAACAACTGATGATAAAATTTAAGTTAAAGCCACTTACCTGCTTGACTGTCTGGACAGCCGTAATGAAGTTATTGTCATCAACAATGGTCTCCAACTCTCTCAACAGGTCCAGATTGGTCGTCCAGCCGTCACCAATCCTCTGCAGACGAAATAGATCATCATGTTTAAAAAAAAAACAAATGCCTCAGTTCTGGTACTCCATTTCCCTCGAAAGAACTGAATATCTTCCACAAAAACAACCATGGAACCAAAATACACTCCTCATCTGGCAGCAGTTTCTCATAGAACAAACAAGTTTTTATGGAATAAACAAGTTCTGGGCATAAAAGGAAGACAACGTCGGTTGATTTATTTCAATCAGTATGTTGAATTGTATGCATAGACCAGCAACTGCCTCATCCTTTTCAGGTCTTGTTTCAACCCCTTTCTTTTAAAATATTATTGAACCCTACTCGTGGTAATATTTTATTATTATTATTATTATTATTATTGTTTATATCTTTCTGGTAATGAAACCAAGGGATCCTCAATAGTGACTTGCACTGTAACCCGTAGGCCTGAAGATACCTGTGTAGAGAAGATGTTGAAGAAATGTCAGTTTTAGATGTGGGAGGAAAACCCCAAACAGGGAAAACCCACGCTATCAGGTAGGGACTGAAAACCCAATCCACATGCAAGGCTCCAGTCCTGGATTCGAACCGGGGTCCACAGAGGTGAAAGGCAGGGAAAGAACCCACTGAGCCACCAGTTGACCAACCATTTGAAACCATTAACTGCACAGGTTGTGTATGGTGGCACTACTGTGCACAGAAATAAACTGTGTACTTGTGTGTACTTTGTCGATGCATTCACCTCATGATGTCATATTGCCGGCTTACATAGTTTATCTATCATTCATAAAATACCCAAGACAGTTTAGGCATTCCTATTGGTTGAAAGGTGGTCACATGACCGTGTTTACCTGGTATTAAACGGCCGATAAAGACTTGGCTGGAGTTGTTTAAGAGCGGTTATTTTAGTCTGGTTTCCTGCCTCGACACTCTTACACTAGAAAACAATTCGAAGAGGCGCGAAACAGACTCATAGTCCTGAACGTAACAACAGCAAAAATCATCGCAAAGCGAGCAAGGTTTGTAGTGTTGTTCTCTGATTTTTTTAAGTTTAATTTCTTGAACAATAAAAGGGCAGTTATGAATGGGAATTAAAGAGTTGGGGCCGTTCGATAATACGCGGGCCGCGACACTAACGATTTAAAGGGCCAATTAAGATCTCGTCGCAACTCTTTTATTCCATTATTCAAAACCAATGAAATTGAACGGTCAGACAGTAGGAGGGTTAAGTGTGTAACTGTGTTTACCACATGCTATCATATTGCAGGCTGGCACATTTTAACTTTAAAAACCACAGTGGATGGTATTGAATGGTCAGACAGTTGGAGGGTTGACTGTGTACCGTGTAGATGCCTTCACCACATTATATCGTATGGCAGGCTGGCACAGTCTATCTATAACCACAGTGGATGATACTGAATGGTCAGGCAGTAGGAGGGTTAATGAGTTCACTCGCTAAGCAAAAGGTATATTGGAACAAGCACATGTGGCATGATTTTGTTGTATTTTGCACAGCAAATTAGTATGCATCATCTCTGGTGCCAAATCTAGTGGCCAGAAAAAGAGGTTGGGAAGAACCGAGTGACTGACCTCCTCAATGACCTCCGACAGTCCCAGGTTGCATAGCAACATCCAGCGGCGTGGTGTGATCCCATTCGTCTTGTTCTGAAATCGCTCTGGCTGCATTTCATAGAAGTCCTTGAAGCTGTTAGGATGGTAAGAAATGAAGGAGAAATTTACATCAGGTCAGCTCAGTGCTATGAAGGCCTTTTTCGTAGTTTCATTTCTTAATTACTTTTATTACTAATAATCAAAAGGGATTTAAATCTATAAATGGCTACAAATCAGGGGAGAAAACCAAACACCACAGACTACTGTTTTCCTAACAAAATTCAGATTTTTCTTTGCTAAAAAAAAAAACACATACAAGAAGATATATCACCGATAATTTCAATTCACTAGGCTACATGTACTAAAAGCTGTGTGCAATTCGTACAAAGTGTAAAATGAACCTTCTATTACCCGGTAGACAAAAAAAAAAGGTGATGAAACTTTTCAACAAATTGCAGCAACCTTTCCACACAGAGCTGAAACAGTCTTTAAAACCTTCCCCCCCCAAAAAAAAAAAAAATTATAGACACCAAACTTACACATGCGTAGTGAGTAGCTTGGAGTGAATGGCTGCTACGCCGTTGACAACGTGTGTTCCTACCAGGCAAAGGTGGGCCATATTAATCCTCTTACCTCCCTCCTCTTCAACTATTGACATACGACGGAGTCTGTCCATATCACCTGGATACTTTTCACCCACCCTCTAAGGGGAGAAACAGGCAAATTACACACATACTTACTCGAATGAATCAAATACAAATAGTATATTGTGATCGTATTATATATATATATATATAAGCGTGTGTCAGTCAAAAGTCAAAAATGAGAATCAGATGTTTGTTTGATACAGATATCTCTTCTCCAGTAATTCATTCATGTTGAGTTCATGTTGCGAGATCGGCGAGTACGTTAACAAAATGAATGTCGCCAATCCAGACTAGGCTGATGTCTGATGGTCCATCACCAGTGTGTCTGCAATCTTATCCAGCTGTACCTTACCTTGAGATGTCTAGCATTGATCTCGTAGATGATCTGTAGATGGCGAGGTAGGACAGTTTCTAGCATGTTAACTGGCCAACGCTCCAGAGCCTCAGGAAGGATGGTGTGGTTTGTATAAGCGCAAGACTTCACTGTTATCTCCCATGCCTGATATATGAACAACCAAAGGTAGAGCAAAGTTAGATACTTTCATCCTGAGCCTAGTTTCACAGCGCTTCGGAAGCGGGAAACTGTAAATATTTTCTCCTCAGGACATGGTATTTATTTGCTGGTAACCCCTCTTTTGTATGAGCAAAAATGTTTTGTGCTTAGCTGAGTTTCGTTCTTAAGCAACTTCACAAAATTGGGACCTGTCTGGATTTTGCCTAAAAGTGAGTTTCATTATTGCCATTGTGACCATTATAGTGCCTTCAAATTTTGCAATTATGATCAAAGTTTGCAATTATGATCAAATTTTGCAATCATGATCAAATTAAAAGCTAACTCATCCTAAGACCGATCTTGAGGTTTTCCTTTCCTGACCCTGTGAGGGCGTGTGTGAACCAAATTTACGTGATGCAAAACATTGTTGTTATTATTTATTAGACCGTTGATACAAGAAACCAACAAACAGGCAGTCGAAATAAGGTAAAAGTTTAACTGTGATGCAAGAAAATTCGCAGCTGAAATCGCCCTCATGTGGTCAAAAACACAGTCAATTATACTTGAACTGCACCGGTACCCTGTTTTAGAGCCAACAAGATTGGTCAAGATGAGTAACAGAAACCATCCGTTGAGGTTTCACTGGCGCTCAACATTGCTCCCTCTTACAAACTGTGGCAGAAACCAGACTAATCCAGACAGTATTTGAGCAGTTCGTGTTGTCAAAGCTATGGGCACATGTCTAGACAGATGTCAATCAACTGCCTGTTAGTCTAACTTGCTAGAGTAACCATGTGAAGCTAATCCATTGCTAGGGCCCAGACTGACCTTCTCCCAGGTCAAGTTCTCGATGTCAACGAAGATCCTCATGAGTTCAGGGATGGCCAGGGCAGGATGGGTGTCATTCAGCTGAAGAGCAACCTAGATTACATACAAATAATAACGGGTCCATCAATCAAAAAAACATTCTGAACAATATGTAACATATTATGTAATACAATATATATGTAGCATGTCGAGCGGTTTAGGGTGTGGGTTCGAATCCCGGTCATGACACTTGTGTCCTTGAGCAAGACACTTAATTATAATTGCTTGTCTTCACCCAGGGGTAAATGGGTACCTGGGAGAGCAGAGATGGGTTCTTGTGATTGATTTAGCTTGGTGTATTACATACTTGGCAGTGCAGGCTGTATTCTCCCCAGGGAGCTGAGATGGTTTGAGGAATGAAATAAATGGTAATAATGTTGGAGTGCCATGAGCGTCACTGAGTGACGGAGTTGAGCGCTGTATAAGAAGCCACTATTATTATTATTAATGTATGGCCATGGCTGTGGCTGCATCGGCAATGTGAAGATGCAGTGATCCAGCCAAAGTCAAAGTCATTTAATCTTACCTTATCTGGGAAGCTATCAAAAGAAGTCCTGACTTTTTCCTTGCTGCCGAAGCGAGACGACTTGAAGCGACGAATGATGTCTTGAAGAGTTGCTGCCACCATGAAGTACTCCTGCTTGAGGCGAAGCTCTTTGCCCTCTACAACCTGGAACGGTGCAAACAACAAAACTTATCGTCTTGCACGAAAGAAAATTCAGTAATTAATAAACATTCATAAATACCTCGGACAGTTTATCCATTCTGATTGCCCAAGAGGAGATCACGTGACCATGTTTAAATGTGCGATAGAGACATGGCACAAAGTATTTAAACATGGACTGAAGAAATTGAGTCAAAAGAGGGCGCTATTAGGCGATTGCGCAGAGAGTGAATTCTGCACAGCCCAATTTAAATTGGTAGCCCCATAGCGGTAGATGGTAGCACGCAAATCTGGCTCGCGCAATTTTGAAACTTGCGGGAGCAATTTCAAAACTTGCTCGAGGTGCTCAACATGGATAGATTTAACGCAGCCTCCAGTCGAGGTGAGCCGTCAGATTTGTTCTCAATTTTTCAAGGTTTTTGGATGTTTTTAAAAGAAAGGTATTTATGAATGGGAATAAAAGTGTTGAATCGGTTTTCAACAAGTTGTTTAAACAAGGTGAGACCTGGTTCTTGAAAATTTTAACACAAGAACCAGGCTTCGTCGTGTTTAAGCAACTCGTTGAAAACCTCTTCACCACACTTTTAATACCTTTTTGACAAATGGTAAAGATTTTTATCAGTAACAGGTTGATAGCCTGCTTGCTTTGGCATTGTATTCCCTACAGTTGTTTTGTGGTCCTCATCTTTGTTGTTAATGGTACCTTACGGAACTTAAAAGGATGAGATATGTTGCAGCTGTACTTACGTTGTCATTTGGATACAGGACTCTGGAGATGTTCTCAGCCTCGTTTCTGTTCAACACAGCTTTGATGTAATCACCGTCATTAACTGTATACGTGTATGAAAAAGACATCACTTTAAGAAAAGTGCCCTATTTCCAATGACAATGTGTGCGTTGTGAACGCCAGTGTCAGCTATCTTTCACATCTATGTAATAAGGGGGAAAAAAAACACACTGCCAGAGAACCATTGGAAAGAACAAGATTTTGTAACCTGTCGATTCCCTTTCTGCTGATCAAGATGTCCCAAATAAACAGCACTATGGAAACATGTTACTCTCACTCTCAAGTTAGGAGGAGGGTTTGTTTGGGGCCATTGTCTTTTTGCAAGTCACTCCACTGCAGGAGGAAGTTTCTCTCTTCATTGAGTCTCCTCTCCTGATCTACACTACTCACTTCAATGTAATGCCCCAAAAAGCTCATTAGTTTTTTTTTTTTAGGCATTCAGGTTGGCTCAGTGGTTTCTTTCCCTGCCTTTCACCTCTGTGGACCCCCGGTTTGAATCCCGGACTGGAGCCTTGCATGTGGATTGGGTTTTCAGTCCCTTGTGTGGGGTTTTCCCTATTTGGAGTTTTCCTCCCACATCTAAAACTGACATTTCTTCATCATCATCTCTACACAAGTATCTTCAGGCCTACGGGTCACAGTGCTAGTCACTTTTGAGGGTCCCTTGGTTTCATTACCAGAAGGATAATAATAATAAAAAGTAACTGCTCACAAAAAAAAAAATAATAATATGGATTTATAAAGCGAACACTCTAATTTGCATTACTCATGGCGCTACAGCAATACATAAAAAAGAAGAAAACTGTATTTACGTGCTCTCTCTCTCTCTGATTTCATGAACATCGGCCTAAGATTAAGAAGTTAAATATGCATTCAAACTATACAATAGCGGATATCTTCTGCAGATACAAAAGTATCTTCAAACCTCCCCAGGAAATGAGTGTGCATCCTGCCCAATACACCCTTTGAATACCCTTGTTATACTACACTATCCAATCGTTACACTTCATTTGTGCTCTCTCTCTCTCTGATTTCGAGAAACATCGGCCTAAGATTAAGAAGTTAACTTACAGAAGGTGAGATCAAAGCTGTTTGGTGACTTGGCAGACCACAATCTCATGGTATTGACAGTGTTATTCCGATAGCCTGGGACTGGACTGTCGTATGGCATGGCAAACACCACCTGTTTAAAATCAGATGGAGTGGAGTGAATTTGTTTTTCAAGTCAGCCGTCTAGAGCCATAATTATTTGTTTCTTGAAATTCATTGGAGTCAAAAGGCTCCATTTATTCTATCTGATTAAAAAAAAATAAAACAAAACAATTCACACTTCAGACTGAATGGAAATATTTAAAAAAAAACAAGGAAAAAAGGACGGGTAGAAATAAAACTCACCGTTGTATTCACCCATTTTATCTTGTCACCTCGGTGTTCAGTGTGACCGTAGAAGTTAATGGGGATCATGTACTCGGGCCGTGCCTTTTCCCAAGGGTTGCCATAACGCAACCAGTCATCGGGTTCCTCCAACTGGCAAGAGAACAGCCAAAAAAGATTGAAAAGAAATGAACTAAAAATTCAAGATTTACAGGACAAATAACTAGTATGTGAGTGGCAATCATGCAATAAAAATCTGTTTCACTAGTTGAAACCGGATGACGTGAATACAGGCAAATGTTTCCCCTGCCTGGAAACGGAAGCCGTCTTAAGACACCATCATGTAATTTCGGACCATCGGACCAAAGGTCGCCCGGTCATTCAACTACGGAGCGTGCGCAGGCCATACACATGCCATCTAACATTCTGTTTCACCAAAAGGTCTTATAAATGCTGGCATTTTGTGGCCATTGAGAGGTGCTATTTGTGCAATCCCCGATTATAGACCTTTCTCCTTTTGTTCCAAGAAGGGGATTACGAGGCATCAAGAGGCTTCCAACATTGTTCATTCATTGTATTTCGGCTGACTGGAGGCAAGTCAGAGTGAGCCGGCAATCGAGCCATAATTCCGTGGTTTATAGTGCCACTCCTATGGCGTAGGTAACGGACGATGTTTTGCAATTCACGCTGTGTGAATTTGACATTTTCTCCGTCGAGACACAAAACGGACGATCCTACAAAGAGAATCTTTCTTCTCTTGGCATTGTCAAGTCAGGGTTTCTTTGTGCCAGCGGTACTCTCAAAGAAAAAAGATTCTGGCATTTCCGCCAAAAGAATCCCGTCAGGGGGATGAGACCAAAAAAAAAGAATCTTTTTCTTCCTTGAAGATATTGCTCCACGATTGTCGTCTGTAAACAAGTTAATTCTCTCATCAGAATAAAGTCTTACAAAGACATCAGTACCAAAAGTGTCAAGGGTATTGCACACCAAAAGGGAACAAAATGTACATGTCACCATTGTTTAAAAAAATATATATATAATCTCAATAACTCATGGGAGATCTCAATATTCTTACAAAATATAAGAATGGGGCAGTTTCTTTCCCGTTACTGTTAAATACTGTGTGGGTAAGACTTCAGAGATATGTGCAACATGAAACTACTGGAACCTTTTTTCATCCTTCTATCCCAGATAGTTTATCTCAGATAGTCTGGTACCTGTTTGCAGTCCCTGATCTTCTGGCTGAAGATGCCGTAGTCATAGCGTATACCGTATCCATAGGCAGCCAGACCCAGGGTTGCCATGGAGTCCAGGAAACAAGCTAGAGAGGATCAGGGAGAAAGAAAAACAATGTCAGAGTTCAAAGAGCAATTTCACAATAGGTCTCTCGAAACAATATTTGAGTACAGATCTAGTGATCATTCAAGACCATGGAGAAAGGAAGGATCACGCATTTAAAAAGATGTGAGGTAATCATTGCATGGTTTATATTAAACTAAAATAATCGATTTTTCGCTGGAAATATTTCAACAATCTTTTTCTCTGAACAAATTTTGACAGGTGAAGCTTTTTAAAAACAAACACCCCATCCCCCTCCCCTTCTGCAAAACACAAACTTTCACATTTGCCATGGACAGGGAAATACCTGTAACGCGTAAAATTGCTTGTACACGGCTAATCGACGGGGAATTGATGTCGTGATCTCGACAACAAATTCATTTTTAGTTTTTAATTAACTACCAGTAATCATTGCCGGAATTTTTGTGTGCAATACCTTAAATGAAAGCCTGCAGCTTTTTCAAACATATAAAAATAGCTATTTAAAATTTAAATTTAAATTTAAATTAAAATTTTCAGGTCAAATCAGGCCAAAAAATGGACCTAGAATCTTCAAATAGTCATACAAAAATGTTGCACTGCTTTAATTAAAGCTGCTGTGATAATAATCTTGGAATTAAAAGATTATCCGCCTAAATCCCCCTGCAGTTTGCAAAAGAGTATAAAAGGGCCTCACCTTTTGATCCAAGATAAACCCCTCTCTGGTTTTTTTTTAGAAAGTTTTATATTGATGATGTCATGATACAAGTACTTTAAAAAAAAAACTAGTGTCCTTGTTCATTCGTATTCATATACATGTACCAGGGCATTTCCTTTTAGGATAACTTCCATGCAGTTCGAATAGGAGTTCAACATCTTTTGCCCTGCACTCCAGCACACATGATCAGTGATGTCAAAATAACTGCAGAGTAAAAATTTGAGATGTGCCCACCCGACTAATTTATAAGGGATACAAATGTCAGCAAGAATGTGCACAAAATGCACAATTTCTTTTAAATTTTGTTTGCTCACATTTGCGCAAGAAAATAAAAAAAGGTTTTGACTCCTGTAGACCTGTTGACATTTTTGTGCTTTTGTTCTGCGTCTTGAGCCACATGCCTGCAGCAGCAGCAGCATGAAACACTGCAATAACCCCATGACCTTTCTGTGAAGAATACCTGGACATGCGAACCAGGAAGGCAAGCCAAAGTGTTGATTACAAAACCACTTATAGACTGATACTTAATCCAGACATAGTCCAAAGCATGAACTCAGACACTATAAAATGTCAAAGAGTAAATGAATGAAGGAATACATGTATTCAAGACTCAAGACCTTCAAGCACACTTGGTAGAATGACTCTGTATCTACTGCTATCATAGCCTACATGTAACTTTTATAAAAATGGCTGGTTAGTATCAAACCACTCCACTGATGTTTGTGAAGTTGGTTCAAGTATCAATCAACCTCAGAAATGTTTCCACTCGATGAGGACATCTTTGAGGAAACGATTATATCAAATGAAGAAGCTTGCCTTGCAAACCAACCAGGTGTAAAACCATAGCCAGGTACATTATCATTTGACAGCTGTTTTTCCGAGAGGAGAATGGAAAACCTGACACACTTACATGTTCACCTACATGTGGGTTAGTTTTAAGGAGTGTTTCTTCAAGTTTGACTATTGGAATGAATATGAACAGGTCCAAAAGCTAATGCAGCATTAATTAGCACTTAGAAGAGTGGAATTTTGGATGAGCACAAAGTAGTGCTCATCTCAAAGTAGGGTTGGCTGGATGCAATTGCACGGTAGTATCCATGGAAGAGAATTGCTGTTGGAAGGCTCTCGCAGGGCAACTATAGTTTGAGAGCCAAGACCAGCAGTGGATTTCACAAAGTGCTTATCTCGAGTCTTATCTCAAGTTAGGACGAGTAACTAGTCCTAACTTATATGACTTGCCATAAGTTAGGACTAATCCGAAGTTAGGACTAGTTTTGTGAAATCCACCCCTTGGGGTGTGAGTGGCCACAAAAAAAAAAAAAATGAAAACAGCCAGCAAAAAGCTGAAATTTTAAAAATTCCCATAGTTTTGTACAGAGCAGGTGTACAAAAAAGCTGAAATTCAGAGTAAAAATCTGAAGAAAAAAAAACACCCTGAAATGCTGAATGCTCACATCCCTGCTTGACTTACACTCGGACAGTGTGATCACAGAGCTACTGGCTCCATCAGCTCAGCAGCCTGAGTGTTCACATGATGCCCTTTGTACATTATCCCAAACCGTGGACTGTTTACACCCCCACATGAAATCACTTCAGTCTCCAAATCGTCCACTGAGCACATTCGGCATGAACAATTTGGGGGTCAGCTTACCTGCAAGTCTCCCGAGACCACCGTTGCCGAGTCCAGCATCTTGTTCAATATCCTCCAACTCTTCAATATTCAACCCCAGCTGTAACGTGAGCAATCAATGAAGGTCCATCGTTCACATGGTGTATCATTCACACACGCGCGCTTCAAAAGCAAAAAATGCTAAACACAACTAAAGGGAAGATTTGATCTCCCTTAGTGATGGTCTGCTTGCCTTAAGATCAAATGATGTGGCTTTATGATACAATATTTTTATCTTCTTCCTATGAAATGACGAACGTTTTTGAAGTGAAGATCTACAAGAATTGAACTCGGAAATAAGCAAGGAATTGTTAGCAGCAATCTTCTGATCGCTACTTAGTGCAATGTAAATTTCCAGACAGGTTGAGATATGATCTGAAATGGAGAGTTGGTCTGGAATTTATCTGAATGATCGCACCCAATGAGGGAACCATTTAGTAGGTTTATTATTCACATTTTGTTTGAACTTACCTGATACAAAGCTTCATCACACTGACTTTGGATTCCTAAATTCACCATGGTATTAGTCAGTGTGCGACCAATATAATACTCCAGTGACAGGTAATATACTCTCTGAAAATTAGAAAACAAGAAACACCAACTTTGGAAACTCATTTCACTTCTTTCTGTTCTGTTTACGCCTTCCAAAAATGTACATATAATATATCAAGAAAAAAAGAAGAAAATAACTAGATACATGCACATGCACATAAAACTTTAAGTATTGATTGTGTAGTCATAATTATAATCATACCTGTATAACTCCAAAACCAAAACTGTTACCAACAGGGCCCGATTTCATAGAGCTGCTTGAGTACAAAAAGTAGCTAAGCACAGTAAAATTATGCTTATCAGAATAAGGTTACCATGCCAAACTACCATGTCCCACATACAATCTGTGACTGGTATCCTGCTTTTCTTTGCTTAGCAGAAAATGTTTAAGCACTATTTTCTGCTCAAGCAGCTCTATAAAATCTGGCCCAGGTACTATGCAAACATCGGGAAGAACTTAATTAGTAAATGATCAAAGTAGTACAGATCATGACCAAGCTCACTGCGGAAAGATCCCCAACAACTCCATGCATCGATACATTCATACAATTAGGTACTTTGAACCTAAGTATCACCTTAAACTAGTGCTACATGTACGTGTATACACTGTATGTACCCACTGCTCAGTGGGAATTAAGCATTTCTGAAACCATCAACTCTATAAGAACAGGCAGCACCAGCAACCAAATGGGTGCACAGGTTGCTTATCACTGTCACATCACCAATCTCTTCCCTCTCACTGTCTCAGTCCCCGTAACCATGTAGGCCTACACCTTGGTGGTGAGAAGAAATTGAAAGTTTAAATTGTCTTGCCCAATGACACAAATCCGGTGATAAGGATAGTAATAGTGGCTTCTTATCCAAAGCGCTCAAATCAGTCACTCGTTGACGCTCATGGTGCTCAAATGTTATTATCCCTTGTTACTGGGCAAATTTATTTCATTCCTTAAACCATCTCAGCTCCCTTGAGAACATAAAGCCTGTGCTGCCAAGTATGCAGCCCACCGAGCTAAATCAATCTCAAGAACCATCTCTGCCCCTCGCAGGTACCCATTTACCCCTGGGTGAAGAGAAACAATTAAGTGTCTTGCTCAAGGACACAAGTGTCAAAGACCGGGATTCGAACCCACACCCTGATGACTTAACTACCAGAACTACAAAGTCCGATGCACTAAACAGCTCAGCCACGCCACGCCACAAGGATTCAAACCTAAACCCCAGTGACACGTAATGACCGTCTATACTATGCATTTCAAGCAGCCCAATTGCATGTCGTTAGAATTACACTACCAAGTACATGTACATGTACTCTATTACATGATTTGACCCTCAACTTGGCAGACGTGTAGCTACACAAGATCATCTGCAACCTACATGTACGTAGATGAAGTCATAAAACTAAGACAGCTAATTGAATTTACAACACAATGTTTTAAGCAGCCTGTGTGTAAACTGTACGCTGCTGTTTTGCTTCCCTCTTGATGATAGATCACGTTTCAGCTGAATTGAATTGAGGTTTATTGAACAAAAACGACCTTGATACACATTAAATAAATTAAAATTTCATTAGTCACGAGCACTTCATGTACTGAGCACATAAGGTACTCATAGGATGAGTAAAGTCTGTAGAGATTAGAAATGTATGCACACATGAATGCGACAGAGAACCATATACATATACCATGTATACAGACAGATTAGCTACATAGATTGCATCCCTGCCACTTCATTAAATATTCAATGGAGTGTCACGACTGAGTGGTCTAATGCCCCGTATTCATTGTCTATTGCATACAGAATACAGGTTAAAATTTCGGCCTGGTCTGGCACTTGAAAAAGAAATTCAAAATAAGTGCTAGACTGGTTCCCGGTCCCTATATCGTTCTCTTCTGTCTGTATATATATATGGACCGATATGGCGCTTTTGATAGGCCCTCGATTGCGTAGGCGCAGTAATAATTTTCTAGTTTTAGAGATGGCGTTGGCTGAGAGAAGTTTCTCAGATGCAATAATTATAGAAAGCAGAAAACTAAACAGTAACGTCAACATCAATCACCATGGCCCATCCTCTTCAATGATAAAGTGTACCCATGTACCACCAACTGCTCCATGACCTACATTCGTGAACATTCATGGGTATCAAATATCCTGTCTTTTAATTACATTTATGCCAGGGAAATGGAGAAGTCGGTCAGCAGCATTTCATGTGACAGTGCAAACTATTTGTGGCATGCCTCGGACCAGACTGGCTGATAAGCGAACATGAAAATTGAGTAGGTGAAAACCTAATTGGAACAGTGTATACATTCATGTGCATCCTTTATGTAATTCACACATGTTTAGATTTTGCTGATAATAAAGTCAGAGGTGACAGACAAGTGTCTCGATAATCTTTGTTGGGGGGGGGGGGGAAGCTGGGGTTCAATGTGGGCGTGGAGTCTGGTTCCTTTCATCTGCAAAACTGTACCCTCTGGTACAAAATCTATTGTTAACCACTTCATGTCGTTATTGAAAAATGTTTACAGTGCCTCTGCGCAGTATTATTTCTCTGAGCTTCTCAGAACTTCCGAAGCAATTTTTTCATTTGAGAAAAACTTTGTCACAACGGAACCCTGACTAAATAAAGACAACAAACGTACTCATCAAATGCACTGAGAATTTTTGTTGTCTTTCGAGAAATTATGGAATGTCCTACCGTGGCTAGCCACGAACCCTGGCAGTAAGCCACGAACAATAATGGTTGACTCCCATTATGCCAAAAGCAATGACAAACAGTGGTAGCAGCCTATCAATCTTGTAATCCTCGTTTGTACAACAAAAAGGGGAAGGGCTGGAATTGGGGATTATACAAAAACCACCCAAAAAGGGAGATTTTGAACCAAAAGAGGATGCTCAAAAGTTGCTCAGGGCATTTAAACACGCCCTCCGTATTTCTACCCAAAAAAAGTGTTTTGTGTATTCATGTCAACCAGCGTGAAGTGGTTTCACCGAGAAAACAGCTGGTAAGTTAAATACGTTGGTCATACGATTGAGTTCTGATCATTTTTGTTTAGCTGGAAGTTTTGAAACTGGGATTTGAAGATTGTAAAAATAAATACATAAAATGTAATCAAATTATCAGAGGCCAGAGCCCCATGCTTTCTTCAACTTTACTTAAAATTTTCAAAAAACAACAAACAAAAAAACCCAACAACAAAAATTAAACTGACACATCCATGTAAGTAGTTTGTTTTCAATGCTTTCTGGGTAATTTCCTGACAATTCAAGTGACTTGACAAAAAAACCAAGGTAACCTCAGGAAGTCGGTAAGTGAAAAAAGGAATGAGGAAATAATTATGTACCCATCAAACAATAGCCTGACATTTACACCTATACCTGTACAAAAAAACAATTAAAGCCTGAACGATTCAATCAGTGATCAAATTTCAGGGGAATATCAGCACACCATGACATTTCTCTGGACCTGAGAAAATCCTACTGGATTAGAGCCAAACATGATCGTTTTTTATTTATTTGTTGTTCACTGACCTTTTGGGATGCCGGCTGTAAGATGAGCAACATGCTCAAGTCCAGGGGCTCAGTTCAGGGAATGTTTTGAGACCGGGGCCCAATTTCATGGCGCTGGTTACCAAAACATTCTGCGCTTACGGCGCCCTGTAAAGCACACACTCCTACAGGCCGTGGCAGGGCGTAAGCGCAGAATTCCGCGCTAAGCAGAGCCATGAAATTGGGCCCAGCTGCAAACACCATAAAATGCTGATTTTACACAGACCGTTATCGAACATGTATGTGAATCATCGAATTTATGTGCACTCATTCCAATCTTAAAACTAACCAGTTTTAAGTTTGATGATAAATTGATTACTTAATCATTTTGCCTCAAACAACAAGATTCTGTCCACACAGTACTTTGCCCTGAACAACACGCATGAAAAAAAGAGGAATAACGTGGCATTTGTCTGGTTTCTTACTGAAGATGAAACTTCCTTGAAATGAAATATTTCTATACTTGATCCAACTGATCGTAACACGCATTGTTATCAATGTTTGGTGTTTTTTTTTCATTTTTGTTTTATCAACGCTGAACTATTACTAAGTTGAACTCTTCTTAAAAAATTCACATACAGATAGTATGAAGGATTTTAACAACATGCTCATCTTCGTGTCGGAACATGTACTTCATGGACAATTTGACCTCTCTCTTTCAAAGTCATCCAAAGTTAATACAGTAGGTAAATAAACAGTTCCTACTAAGGTCAGTTCCTACTGAGGTTGGATCAAATGAGCAAAGTACAATTATGTGGAAGAACGTTTTGAATGCTGCCAGCAGACAGGTTTTTATATCAGTCAACAACTATGTACTTTTAAAGCACAAGGAAAAACATTCTTCCTTACTCAGACTTACTAGCGTTTATAGTGACAGTGTTAGCACTGGATGACTTAACTAGACAAAATAACCAAGAATGTCCCTGACTGAGGTTAAAACTTTCACCTCATTAAACTCCCTTGGGTGATTTACTAGGATCCTTCCTCACTCTATCAAAATCCAACAACATTATGGTAACTCAGCACCCTAACTGTTGGACTCTGATTATGGTGGTATGCCTTATCCCATGTAAAGCATGATCAGTATAATAGGTTGAGGCTGGACAGGAAAAAAGGGAAGATTCCAGGCGGGTACTGGTTAAGAGGGGAGGGGCCATGACAGCTAAAAATAATTCACTTATTTTAATAATCGTGTGCGTGGGTGGGAGTTGCAGGGGAAGGGGGGATGGTGGGGGTGCAGAGCTCCAATTTGGGGTAAAATTTCACAAGACCACAGGGCTTGTAGCTCGAAATTTTTACCAGACCAGAATTTATTTTACAAGACCAAAATCTTAATGAGAAGGAACTTTCTACAAAGTTTAAAATGGAAACTGTTTTTATTTGAACAAGCACTAAGACTAAGAGGATATTTGGATACAGAAATGAAAGATAATGATCAGATTCAAAGTCAACATTTTGAACATCATTACTCATGTTTCTTTTTGTTAAAGATATTACACAGTGAGGTATTATTATTCAATTGAAAAACACAAGACCCCCGGACTTGTCCAGTCGTGAGTTTACTGGCCCGATACTAAAATCACTGGCCTCGAGCCTGTGGTCCAGTGTAAAATTCGAGCCCTGGGGTGGGGCTGGTATTCAATGAAGGGTCACTAACCTTGGGATCTTTTTCATAGTAGTACTGTTGTGTTCTTATCCAGCGTCCCACAAGGTGATCCCGGACAGTGTGAGCCAAGGCAATGTAGTAGTCACGTTGAGTTGCAACATTGCGATCTTTGACTAGGCTATAAAGTAATTACAAAATAAATGAAGACATACATGAACTAACTTAACTAGAAATATGGGATACGTCAGTTACAGTTCCAATGTAATGTGCAGATAACTAAAGTTAAAATACTTGCTGAAAATGTAACCAGTGCTCAATTTCATCAAGTTGATTTCAAAGCACAAAAAGACATATTTCTTGCCGTGACTAGCAGCAAGCACAAATCTAACTACTAGTTTGCTAAGCAAGCAAATAAATTTACAAAAAAAAAAAATGAACTGAGCGAGATGGTAAAAAATTCAAACTGATGACTGGAGCAAAATTGTACGCAACCTGCGAACCGACAAGAAAGAAGCGCTCCCACAAAATGCGCGACGATTCCATCTACATCCAAACTGGGTGATGGTGATACACAGAGGTCAAGAAAGAAGTTTATGAATGACACAACATGAAAGATTTTGGGAGTGACGTTTTGGGCAAAAAGAACGAGCAAGATGTGGTCACTGAAACTAGTGAGATGGAGTGGCCTCACATTGAGTGGGCAGGGGAAAACACTGATTATGAAGCTGTAACCATAGCCCTACTATTAGAGGGTAGTTGGGCTGTGTTCTTTGTTGTTCATCTACATGCAAATGCTGCAAATGCAAAGTAGTGGATCAGTTCATAATGTTTTTCATGGTTTTTTTTCTTTTCTTTTTTCAGGTGTATGAGGGTATGCACAGCTGTTTTCCTACTGTAAACTTATGGCCCTTTTGACCTCATTGAGGGCGCTGTTGTACATATCTCTATGGGACTCATGATGTCAGACACATAAGGTCTATTAATCTGCCACAAGGAACCATTTATTACTGTACTTAGTTGTACATATATCATTGAAGCATGCCAGTATCTTTGTGATGTTCCCTGACTTTATTTCTGAATAATGAATGAAGATTCTCATTATACCATGAAGGGGTGTGGCTATCTATTTTCCCTCATTACTTTTCTGCCTGGTCTGGTTGCATTCCATTGACTTTTTGGTATATTTGATTGGATTCTTATTTGAGTGCTGGAAGACTTGCCAATCTTCGTAGCTCAAAATCTTACCTCTGAAAATGTTGGAATTATAAAAGTTTTCTTAATAAAAAAACAAACAGTGGTCCCATAAATGGTCCAATCACATGTGAGGAAACTGCCCAGCCAGTCATGGATTATTTGGCTCAAAATACCATTTAATATAATACAGTTTCTCAACAAAGTCTGCCCAACACAATACTCAATAGTTTCCTTTCCATAAATATCTGTTAATGAAATTAAACATCAATTTATAGTAATAATATTTCAATCATATTTCAATCATTCATACATTACACGTTTTACAAGTAACTTGATCTGTTTTCACATTTTCAATAAAAATTTGTAGCATCTCAGGCCTAAAACATTTTGTAATCACATGCTAAACATGTTGATCGCAGATCTTACTAGTTTTTACTTTTAAAATAAGCGTGAAGTATAAAAGTAAATGCTGTTAAAAACAAGTGAAATGTCCGTGGATGATCGAAAGGACCTGAATATCTAGGGTTCTGACCGCTCCATTTGATAATTGATAAGAATTTCTTGGTTCACCTATAATGAAGATGTCGGTTAAACGTCGTCTTGAAATTGGCAACATCCTCCACTTCAGCTATCCCTCGGACGCTTATCTGTTTCTGTTTGTCCACGTCTGACTTGGGCTTGGCTGCCATCGTGAAAAGAGGCAAAATTGAGCAAAACAGACAGTCCCTTCCAACCTTTTCTCACTCAAAACACACAAGCAGGCGTACGTGACGTCCTCTGCCGGCTAAATGCAAATGTTGACCTGCATATAATTTATGCACTTAACCCTGTGATGATGTGCGCATGCACATCGTGTCACTGGTTCGCCCTCTGGCGTTGTTTTCGGGGGAGGGGTTACTGAAAAAATGTAAGTGGTGGTGGGGGGGGGGGGGGGGGGGGGGGACTCTATAATGTATCTATAACTCAATAAGGGAATAACAGAGTAGTGACCGAGGTCTTCAATGGCCGTTTAAAACCGGCAGGGCCGTGACCGTGTGATAAAGGACCGAGCCAAAGGCGAGGCCACGACCCTGCAAGGTTTTTAACGGCCGTTAAAGACCGAGGCACTTCTCTGTTTTTTTTCAATTCCTGTAAATTTTTTTTTTTTTTAACAATCCTTTCATGAGTGGATCATTGGTTCTTGCCCAGTTCTCAATTCACATTCATCTAAGTTTCAGAACCAAAGCAGTATAGTACTAATTCAATGGTTTAAAATCATTAATGTTATCAAATACATTAGTGTTTACGAATTTAATTGTGTTTTCGTCTTGTAAATGTTTATTCTATTTCCTTTTTTGACAAATCAACTGTTTATGTTAGTGTTAAAGTTTTTCTTTAGCTGTCTTTGATTTAATACATTGTACATCCGTTTTAACGGTACGTTTGTTTATCGGTCAAAACCATATTGATTGATAAAACCCATAACTTTATCGGTCGAATCATGGAGGAATCTTCCTCCATGTTCGGATTGACTTTTTTTACATTCAAACTAGTAGGCTGTTATTATGCATGATGTTAAAAAGGAGATAATTACTATAATTGTTGAAAAATATGGTTTTAATAAAGTCAGTTTTGATTTTACCGAATCGTTTAGCCTATTATTATTATTATTATTATTATTATTATTATTATTATTATTATTATTATTATTATTATTATTATTATTATTATTTATATTATTTATTCGGCCAAAATTAAAACAATCAAAACAGTAGGAGTGAACATACAAGCATTTCTATAATTAAGTCTTATAAGAGATAAACGATGAAAACAGGGAATAAGTCAAGAGGATTAAAAATGACAAAAACAATTCAAGATAAGACAGTGGGACAGAAACAATTTGGATACAGAACAACACAAGACAATCCATTCTAAGGTGGTCAGGATTAATACAAGTGGATAGTCACTGTTGCTCGAAAACATATTAATCCACCCTTGAGCATGGAACACCAACATTGATAAGAAACGGTAAAATGGCAATAAAAATATCCTCTGAGTAAACAAGGTGTCTAAATGAACCTGATAAAACAAATGAAATAAATGAAATTTAAAAAGTAAGCTAGCAATTAATCAATAAATAAACTTAACTAAACAATCAATTAACTAACCAACTAACAGATTAATGAACCAATCAAATAAGTAATTGATCAATCAATCAATTTATAAAAAAAGTAATGTGTAACAGTAAGTCTGATGCGAAAAAAATTAATAAATGAAGAAGACATACAAAGTGCAATGCAAGACAGGATCGAGACAGTGGCGTGCCATTTTGTTTTTATTCACTGCCGTATTTTTCAATAAATAGTGTCATGGGGGGCCACCAAAAGTAAGATTGTATAAAAAAAAAGGGTGACGAAAACAAAATTATCTGCTGCTGATCTTAAAAGTATGCAAATTATTTATCAGTTTAATCAGTATATTTATTTCGTTAAATAATAACTTTATTTCACAATCGCGTTTGTCCGCCGTTTTTTTTTTAAGTGATTTAATTTCACACGAAAAAAAAGAAAAGAAATGACAATGAACATATGAAAATAAATTCCTCATGACACGGTCTTCTACCAGTGTTGACATAGCGCCTCTGAGGTTATAAAAAAAGCAAACACAAAAGAATTGGCAGCGGTGGGATTCGAACCCACGCCATCGTAATGACTGGTGCCTAAAACCAGCGCCTTAGACCGCTCGGCCACGCTACCTTGTTGCAGAAGCATGTTCGTTTAAATGTCCAGTTGATAAGGTAGGCAAATCCCCGTCGTTACGTTTGGAAATAACACGAGTTTACGATTAAAAAACACGCTCATTCCTTAATTAAATCCCTGGAAAAGACACAACCGATACACTGAGTGTCCGATTATGCATTGAACATCATATTTTTACGTAAAAATCAAACCCACGCATGTTCACACGTGAGTTACGGCGCGTCTTTTGAAAGGGAATTTTTTCTTTATTTACGTGCGCATCGATCGTTTCGTTGACTGACCGCAAATCAGCTGATCGTGTGTACAAGCACTTCCTGGTTGCACACGTGGGTGACCTTGTTTATTCATTGTGAATCATGGTCGAATGGGATGCAGTTGCCTGGCTGTATTATAATGGTTGACTGTGACAAATTTAAGAAAAAAGCAAGTAGGGAACCATGGATTTTATTTTCTGCTACGCGATTTAATTTGCCTCCTGTTTAGTACGGTGTTCGACGAAGATTACAAATTTAAGTTTCTATTCGGGTTTACATAGACATGATAGAGCAAGGTTTTTGCTCTGTGGGTTTTGGCGTTTACATTTCTCAACTACACTAGTCCTGTATGATTTTGGTTTTGGGGTTGTTTATTGTGAGCTTTACAGTTTGGGTTGGGAGGATACGCCATCAACTTTCCTTGTGAAATAAGGACGGGTAAAAAACTAAATGCTGTGTCCCATGGTCCGGAGGTTTATTTTCCTCCGGCCCATACCGCCGTTTAAAGCCACGGTAGTTGGGCGTCTGTCACAATCGGAAGACGGCAATGTAGGCACGTGAAGAAGTTATAAAGATTTTTAAAATATCAAGTGTTTACTTTGGTTCGTGGTACACTTTCTACAGAATCATCGAATATATAATTTAAAACTGAACCCCGTTCAGATGGAAATCGAAGACATTTTAGCACATACCTCTAAATGTTCCTTCCCGAGCAATGAGCAATTGTATCACTTCTTGGAAATGAACTATTTGCATTCACCGTTTCTTGGAACGTACTTGCTCTGTGCATTCTTTCTCCACGCTTTGTGCAAACAGCATCATCATTCCCAAGCGCCATTTTATTAAATCAGAGGTTGTGGCTAGGCTCCCGCCGTTCGCCAGATAAATATACAAGACATTTTTTTCCAATGCCAATCGCAGAATGAAGGGGATCGAACTACAAAACCATTCAACTGTCTTTATATTAAACCATAGAGCAAGGGGGTCCTTGCTCTATGATTAAACAAAAGTACTCAGTGCACCAACGTTAGAAGAGAAACAAAACAAATACAAAAACAAAAAACAAACATAAACATGAACTGCAAAAATAAAAAACATCAAAGGTTGTGTTTTATGTATTTTCTTCTTCACTTTAATTTGTCGCTGCAAAGGCTTTCCCTCCAAAGGCCTTGTCTCACAGAATATTAATTTTTACAGTCAACTTGGAGGCAATCAAGTCAGTGCACTGCATTCAAAAGGAGCATTTTTGAAGTAAATCATATGATTGTCTACACTATCTAAACGGTCTCCAAGACAATTTTGTGGAGTTTGACGTGTAGACGTTTTTCTTCTTGGCGATTGCCTGGAATTGGTTACATGTAAATTGCCCCGTGGGACATGGCCCCAAGACGCTTAGTGAAAAAAAGTGAATACATTATAATTGATGCTATACGAATAATCAGTATTATTTATATCACTTGCCGAAATCACTTTGAACATCGTAGCGTCTTACTCTTACTCAAGGCAATGTATGGCTTTAAAAAAATCACACGAGGATTCAGTAATGGCTTACGGCCACCATAGGAATCTATAATGGATTGACATTAATTTTGTCCATAAAATAAAATAAATTCAAAATGTGTAATTGCCATTTTTTTTCTTTTCATACAAACGTAAGCATCTTCTTTCCTTATGGAATATTTGTATAATGTTTCTATGCAAAGAATTTAAACTTGAAAAAATAACATTAATTAATTATGGTTATTTAAATTTAATTTATGGCAGATAAAGTTTTAAAGTCCCTGCATAAATGAAGTCTTGATATAATACTTCAATAATGAACTTCAATTTATTAAAACTATTATTATTTAAAATGATTTTCTTTCGCAGGGCAGAATGACTTAGTACCTTTCCCAGGCCCAAATATCTACATTGACAACAGTGGTGGTAAATCTTTGTTAAAAATCTTATTTTCAATTTAGAATATTATATTAAATAAAACACCGAAAGACAAATTTTCTCTACCACAGTCACATACACTTTCTTTTTCTTTTTTTTTTGTTGGGGGGAAGACATAATTTGGGAAAGGGGCTATTTAATGTATTCATCCATTTATTTGTGCATCTGGGGATGGGGAGAAGGGTAAGGGTTCTGAAGGGGTCTCCTGCCCCCAGCCCCCCCCCCTCCATCCCCTCTGGTTACCCACTGCTCTGCCATGATGCAGCTTGTAAAAAATGTAGTCTTTGCAACCATTCAAGAATGATTAACTTCTTTGTTTTCAACAGCTAGGTCACATAAACCTTTGCTTGAATGTCTGACAATGTAGGATCAAATCCTAAATGACTCAATCACACAAATAAACTTACGCTACTTTATTTAATTGTGGATTTTGGATTTAATTATTTTTTTTCCCATATATTTTGTTATGCATCACAAAGCACCCAGGGCACTCAAGGCTACTAGAAACCTGCCCCAATGTGCAGAAACAAGACATAGATAGATATAAACGCAAGTCTCTTCACAGCACAGCTAAGAACAGGGAGAGCTAAATGAATCCGTTGCGAGACAAACGTAACTGTCTCTTCCCCCTATTTGTAGCGTTTCTAGTTAAGCTTCTTGCTAAAGGACACAAGTGTCATGACCAGGATTCGAACCCACATCCTGATGACTTAGCCACCAGAACTTGAGTCCGATGCACTAAACTGCTCGGCCACGACATTCTACAAAATTTTCCATGAGTCATGAAAAATGGCTCACTGAGTTATTTTAATTTCTCATGAGTTATTTCTTTTGGTACAATTTCCTTACAAAACTACCACCAATAAAGGTATGTATAACTTTGGTCAGACATACTTTTAATATTTTAATGCCAAATTTACAATTGCAAGTATTATTCACCAACATAAAAAATATTGCTTTATTAAAAAGTTATGCTTAAGATTAGTGACAATAACTTTCTCAAGATTGCATTACATGGGGGCAGGGAAGCTGGTCCTGATAGACTGTAGAGTAGTTTTTTTCTTGTAAAGGTTTATAAGATGTCTGACCCAAAGTAATTTTCATTACACAACTCAAATTTCTTGCTACTATTTAAAAACAAATAAATCTTGAATAGCATGTTATAACTATTGGATACCAAATAAGTGGACACATGACGTCTCTGGGTAAAGTAACAGAAATGTGTTCAACGAGTATGAAGGAGTTGTCATCTCAGTTTTCTATAAGATGTATGAGTGAAGATAGTTCCCTCTTTAGGCATGGATGAACTGGCGCCATCTGTAAACGAAGAGAAAGGAAATTGTCAAAAAAAGTTGACAAACATTTTGCCAGATGAATGAGGCTTTTATAACCCTTTCTCATACTACTGAAATCTTCGTCTGGTTCCCTGTTCATACTACTAATCATGAATACTAACTCAGGGGTTGAGAGTCAACCCCAAGACAGCAGTTCCTACAATGATACACATGAAGTGTATTTATAAGACAAGCAAAAATTCAGTGAGTGAAGATCAATACCTCAAGCATTTGTTGAGCACTCTTCTGTATTTTACTCATCAAAGATTCCGTCTCTTCGTCAGTGTTGGTCTTTTTGGCGATAGCGCACAGTACTTGGACATACAAGAGTTGTCTGCAGATGGCTTGGAATGGTTTACAGCGGCCGGACATTCCATAAAATGTACCTCCTTGAAATGCAAAAAAAAGGAACACAAAATGGGCAGCTGTGAATGTTAAAAGCCCATGAGAAAATTGAGAACTAGAGTGAGGCTTAAATGCAGATAGGCCGACGACTGAAATAAGTATACAACGAAAGAGCAATCTTCGTGGTACCTTAGACAGACTTATCAATCTAAAAGGATTTTTTTGTTCAATCTCTACAAATGGAAAACCAGATTGGTTATTAATTATAATTTGTTTGGTACAGTGTGTTTATATATTTCAAACAAATTCAGTTATTTAAAGCACTGAGGAAATCATCTATCTTTATTTAACAAAATACTTGCGTATAAAATACATCATAACTTAAAATTGAACATGACAATAGATAAGTTACATTGTTTCAACTGGCACAAAGTGGATAGTTAAATGAATTTTAAAACATCAATTTATAAAAACGATTCATTAGCATATTTAAAAGTTATTCAGTTAACGGCAAAATTACCTTTACTAATCAAATTCTCATTTCTAATGGAAAAAAAAGAACATTGTCAGTTAAAACTACGAAATCTGACCAATTTGCGTTAGAATGTGAGATTCTGAAAATCCTCCTGTGCAGAAACACCTTACCAGATGGGGTTGAACAAGACTTGAGCAAATCTCTTGTGTCATCCAGCTCCTCTAGAGAGTCTTTGAGCAGTGGGAGGCCCTCGTACCACCCACTCAACCACTCCTTGAAATCTTCATCTCGGTGTCTCATCTCAAGGAGGGCCTGTAATTGAATCAAAGCCATTCTCATTACCTTCTATGTAGGCATTAAAAATACAGTTTTGGCAAAAGACAGATTTGTTAACTCTCCTACTGTTTGGCCATTCAATATCACTGTGGTTTTTGAAAGATAGATAAACTATGTCAGCTTGCTATATAATATCAGGTTGTAAATAATAATAATAATAATAACTAGATCTTATATATAAAGCATGTCACAATAACGTCTCAATGCGCTTTACATTAGTGCCCTGGGATGGATTTCACAAAACTAATCCTAACTTAGGACTAGTCCTAACTTATGACTTGTCCTATAAGTTAGGACTTGTTACTCATCCTAACTCAAGATAACACTAGCCCTAGCACTTTGTGAAATCCACACCTGGTCATTGGGCCCCAAAACATTCCTGTAATCTTTCTCAGCTCCCTGGGGAGTATACAGCCCCGAGCTGCCATGGCGCTCCGAAGGCTTTCTCAAACACAATATCAACCTCTACCCTCGCAGGTACCCATGTATACCCCTGGGTGAAGAGAAGCATTTATAGTAAAGCATCTTGCTCAAGGACGTCAAGTGTCAAGACTGGGATTCAGACCCACACCCTGGTGACTTGACCACCAGAACTTGAGTCCAGTGCATCTCCTGTTTTTCCCTCTCCCATTGTTTGACTCATTTGGTGCTCGATATGTGGCAGGGTGTACCCCTCTCCTATTGTGTCTTCATTGTGTTCTGGGAATCTCTGGAATTCTTTTGAAGATTTTAGGGAGAGGGGGTGAGGGGAAGAGTGTGTCAGAGAATGGGAACATTTGGGGGGCCTCCCTCTGCCACATATCGGGCATGGTATATTTGGACTTGTGTTTTTGTTGAGTGTGTTTTGTGTTTTAGTGATATCTCCATTGGTTTTCGTACACGAAAGCAACGTGAGGGCGTCCTCCATCTGACAAAACACCAGGATCCCTCTTGTTAAAGTCTTTGGTTTCAAATTGTGGACACGCTCACACATATACACAGAGCTGTGCACAGTTGTGCCACCATAAACACAACCCGCACAGCTGAACGGTTTTTAATGGTCGGTCAACTCCCTTGAGAACGTTACCGAGAGCAGGAGGGTTACACAAATTGAAAAAAAAAATGTTTTAACAAATATTTATGTAAAGTGGAAAAAAAGCTTACCACAAGCTCATTATACAGTGTTCTTGCCTCCATCACTCCCTCGGCGTAAATGTTCGCACTCTCTTGATCAAACAGGTGAGTCCCACTAAAAAGATAAAATAGTTCATAGAAATATAACATTTAAAAGTCATCTAGGCCATCCATAGCAGTATAATTACATTACTTTGTCCAATATACCATTTATGTTTGACTGGGGCATTAGGCAAGCCCTCCATGTTTAATAAAAAAACACTGTTAATGTCATAACCAGCACCCACCATGTGAACAAACATACAGAGTGTGTACAACTGGACAATGAAGTTATTAAGATATTCAAGCAAGAATTTCCACCTATTTACAATGATAACAATAAACTCATCCCAACAATGAAGTCCTTTGATGAGCTAGAAATCCCTAACATGGGCATCGTGAAAGAAAGACATCATGCATGGTCATTTTCAGTGCACCAGACACAGGTTTTTTCTCTTGCATTAGGTTGGCAGCTGGTACAGCTGTGTCAATATCCCAAGTTCTTCTTCTTCTTCTTTTGTATGATCAAGCAGAAAGTTATAGTTTGAGGTCCAGTGCCGTAAGCCACTCCATTGCAGCATCAGAAGTCCTGTGTGGTTCTGCAAAGGATCCGTCAAACCTTCTCTGCACACAGTCCTCCACAATGTGTTGGACTGTCTGGTGGTCTTGATGGCCACAGGAACACACTGGGCTTTCAGATAGCCTCCACTTGTGCAGATGGTGAGCGGTCCTTGCATGTAGAGTCCGCAGTCGGTTTAAGCCACTCCATTGGCATCTCTGTAGGTCAAAGCCTAGGGGCCCCTCTGTAGAGTCTTGGATTAGCCCTCCATCATGTACAGATGCCTGTTCTCATTATTGCCGCCATGACACCTTGCTGTCAGTAGAGGTCAAGAGGCCTGCGATGCCTAAATGAACACTGTGCGCAATGTATGGGAAAAAAAAGTGCCAATCCAGTAATGGGGGCACATGATTTTCGCTTGGATTCGTCCGCATGTACTCCCTTACTAAAGCAAAAAACTGTAAACAAACTTACCCTGTAGAACATTGCTGCTGGCTAACGGTGTCACACACATCTGATGATCCTAGCAACAAGAAAAGCACTGAAGACATGAATCGTGAAGACCAGGCGAACGTTGTGCAAACATAGTTGACAAGCACCTAGAATTGGGAGAAGAAGAACACAAAATGTGCCTCTAGATTTAAAGTTGGTGCATAAATAAAGAGTATGCAGATTGTTTTCCTAAAGGCAGACAATAGGAGACTTTGGAACGCTAGGTGGCAGCAGACTTACCACGTAACTTTCCATTGTTTGCATAGTTCTGAGCACGCGCACATTACTGAGAACAATGGATTTACATGGCAAGTCTGCTGCCATCTAGTGCCTCCCCATTGAGATGTAGCAAGGTTACTTTTTTATTCCCTTTCCTTTAGTTGTCGTCATTGAGAGTCTGTGAGACATGCAAATAATGGTTGTGGTACCCGCTGCTAATAGGATTCGAACTGCCTCTAGCTGCCGGGCAATCTCGGTAGTCTAGTTGGTAAGACATCTGCTCTAGAATGGTGGGGGTCTTGGGGTCGAATCCCACCCGAGGAACATGCCTGTGAATTTTGTTCAAAGGATTCGGGAAAGTACTGAGTATACAGTGCTTAACACACATCGGTGTATGGGTAAAAAATAACAAATAATATGTATAAAAAAATACTTTTTTAACACCTTCTGAAGTCGTACACAGCCCCTGAACTCTCTCTACCACTGAGGGGATATTCTTTGTATGACCGTGAAAATGTTCAACAACTTTGGACAGCCTCTAACTAAATTGCCATAAGGATATCAACTACCAAGAAAAGTTTCAGCTGTTGTTTTTGCTGCGTGCAAACAATAGTGAAAGTTGACTAGATCATTTGAGTGTCTTGCAATCACTCATATATGGCTTGAGGAAAGTGTAAAGGAATAATGAACAAACCCATGTCAGACACTTTCATGTTTGGGTGGCTTCAAAACAATAGCACTCCGCACTAATGGCGTCACTTTTGCTCAAAAATACCCTGATGTCAGACAAACTTTCCACCACTCATGCGATCACCGCATCGGTGTGCCAGACCGCAGTAGTATCGTATACAGCGTGTTGTATGTACGATCGACGTACGCGTACACGTCAGTGAAATTTGACATGTCTAAGATCCAGGTACTTGCATGACCTATTTTTAGCGTTAGTGTGGAGTGATTCTACAAAGAGCTCATTCATGGACCATCCTTGCGTATCAACTGAAAATCGATATATCCTGACCTGCCGCGCAGCATTACTGTGAAGATATTTGAATTGAGGACAACTGGCCCCTCTTGGTAAACACTGAGAGACGAATTGTGCAGCTTCCATACGAATGTCTTGGACTTCATCTTGAAGGAGGCATAGAACAACATTCATCAGACTGCATGGAAAAGGAGAAATATAAAAGCACAATTTATTTAGTTTTACAAAAAACTTGAATAACTTTATACAATTTTGTTCAAACTCAAACACGATTAAAGTTTTTCCAAAATGTTTTGTGGTATTATTTTAATTTTATAAACCCGGAAGTTATGGTTAACATTTCAATAAACTAAAAAGCAGTAGCATGCTTTGGAATACATGTACAAGGGTGTAAATGCATCAGCTCTATACCAAGAAATATTTCTTATGACAATAGACAGTGCAAGTCTCGCACAAATCAAAATCAAGAAAAAACAAGTCAAAAGAAAATTATATATTTTCATGAAATCAAATCATCTTTTTAAAATCTATTTATACAGAATTCTTTAAAACAGATATACTCATAGCATTTTTTTTTTTTATAAAAACAATTTCAACTTTTTTTAGAGTTCAAATAATTTGTTAAAACTAACACTGAAACAAAATTAAAACTTTTACGAGGATGCTTCTTCAACCTCGATGATTCTAGACTACATGCAGTACGAATTGCAAATCATGCATGTGAAACCATTACATATATAATAACATGAACATCAGTTCGGCAAAGTTCTTAATTAGTTACAAGTAATCAGAAACTGAGGTCAAGTCTTGTTCTCAGGTTTTCTCTGTTGATTTGTTAAATTTATTTTACTTTCATACATTTCATCGCTAATTTTTACTTTCCCAACAATATAATATAATTTTAAAGCCTTAAACTATGTTAAACTAACGTGTTTGAAGCACCAGAATCTCACACACATTAAACTCAATATGGTTGGGACCAACTTGGTCCTGGGAGTTTGAATACACGTGAGACTTGCATGGTACCAGTTTTATCAAAAAGTAAACTTTCAGATACGTGTAGTCCATGTACTTTGTCTGATCATTACAAATCATTTACCATTCATTTACGATGGATGCTTGAAACACACTTACTCAAGGGATGTCTCCAGCCTATCTTCACTGTGCTCCTCATCTATTTTCCTCCACACCAATGCTGCAGCAATCCTGACTGACTTAACAACAGCCAATCGGATCGTCTCACTCTGAGTGGGATCACTGTACTTAACCATCCAGCCACACCACTGACCAATGAGCTGCCAGCTGTACAAGGGAAAAAGAACACTGGTTGTCTGTTTTCATTGATGACATTTTGACAAGAGGACTACTGGACATTCAAGATCAAGTGGAAGATTCTTCAACACTCTAAAATCGGAATTATCGTCAAGCAAACTTGAATCCTTGATTCTGATTGGTCGATCCTTAGCAAAAAGAGTGTGATGTAAACCTGCATTGCATGGCCCATTTCACACCCTGTTCTGACGCGCTGTTCTAACTCGTGTATTGTGCATCAAGTTTGCTTGAAGGTAAATTTGTTATCACATGCTCTCATGGAATACGAGCGTGTCTGCATCCCATATCCTATTTGGCCATTGAACTCAAAAACTTACCTTTTCAACCATTAGTTTTTTCATTTCTCGTATGCGCTTTGTATCCTTGGGAAAAGGCGCTTTAGCAAATTCCTTATTATTATTATTATTATTGGCCTCGTTGGATATGGGATGCAGAAGCGCTAAAGTTTTCTGTATTCAACTCGTGCTTCTGTGATAACTACTATTACCAGTGACAAAAAGCTGGGTGGAATAGCACTCCGCACTAATGCTAAAAACAGAAGCAAGTACCCAGATCTCAAATTTCTCTAACGCCATAGCCATTGTCAGTGTTCTATGTATGCCCATGTACTGTACAACTGTGGTTTGGCGTGACAATCACGTTGTGGTAATCGCATGAGTGGTGGAAAGTTTGTCTGACATCAGGGTATTTTGGGGCAAAAAAGACGCCATTAGTGCGGAGTGCTGTTGTTTTGAAGCCACCTAAAAACATGTAAGTTAATTTTAGTATTAAATGACTCAATAAACTAAGTAATAGTTATGGCCATTTAAATACCTGTTTTTGTCTGATTGCATATGCCACAAAAGCATCTGACCGATAGCAGGCAGTGCAGCAGCACACAAGCCACTCCCCTTTTCACACTCAACCAATCGGGTTAAAGTTTCCCACAAGGGTACCCAATCACAGCTGGCTCTTTCTTCCTTGTCCTCTTCGTTCTTTAAGTCCACCCACAGTGTCAGTGCTTTTTCTAGGCATCTGGCTTCCAATTCCGAGTTCATAATTAAGTTTGTTATCTCTTTGTGGAGTCTGGAACAGTCTTCAACTTGAAGAACGTCTAAACCCTGGGACTGCAAGTAATCCAGCGTTGCTAGTTTTATGTCCAAGTCCTTCAAAGTCAAAAGCATCTGAGCAGTAGTAGTAAGACTAGAGGTCAAAGTGTCAGAGGTTGATGATGAAAAGGTCAAATGTGCAGTTGTCATGACCCTGTTTAAAGTAGCTACGCCAACCTGCAAGTACAATGACAATCAGTCAATACAGCAGTCAACATGAAATTCAAGGTACGGCACAGTCAAATTAACTTAAAATCCTTTTAAAAAAATGCAATATTTCCCTTTATAGTAAACAATCAACATTCCACATTCTGTAGTTGAAGTTTTAACCACTTGGCCACCAATTTCACAGTGCAGCTAAGCATCCAATTCTTCAAGTGTAGGGTAAATTAATTCCTTTTTGGGTTGACAAAAGAAAAATTGACTGGAACGGGATTTGAACCAACTGAGCTATCCAACCCTAATGTTCACGGCCTCCCTATTTTGTCAATATCTTTGTTCGGGGGGTGCCAGTCAGAAGCCATTCAACCGGCTACGGCTGTGTAGCCAGGACACGTGGTACTGGAAATTATGCTGAAATTCACCCATTATGCAGGGTTTACTGTGTAATCTTCAATTCCAGACCTTTGTCCTTTTGTTTTGAAAAGAGGATTATCACACATCGAGAGGCTTCCACCTATGTTTTTCATTGTATTTTGGCTCAATGGATGGAAGTCCGAATGAACCGAGCCTCCAGCCTAGGTTCCAGTCTTAGGACCAATCCTTTGCCATGTCGCACGGCCGAGTTTTTGTGATTCACTTTGAGTGAATATAATATTTTCTCGATAGGGAAACAATCAATCCTTGTGCTTCAAAGAGAATCTGTGTTCTCTTAGCTTTGTCAAATCAGGGTTTCTTTGTGCCAGCGGTACTCTCATAGAAAAATGATTCAGGCAATTCCGAAAAAAGATAATCCCGTCAGGCTAGGCGGGAAAATATAGATGATACCTGGTGCGAAATGGTTTTAAAAAATCAGAGACAAAAAAAGAAGAGAATATTGATTACAATTTATCTGCTACACAAACATTCACTGGGCACCAGTCACCAACAATATTACTTTGTATTTTAGCTGGTAACCTGTTTCAGCTAAGCAAGATTTGTCTGTGCTTGAACAGATTTTTTTCAGTTTAGCAGATGGATGATGTTGGCCCAAAAAGAGGTTAGCTTGGTTCATGAAGCACCAGGCAGCCTAATTTGCATAACATCATTCAAATTATTAAAATATTTCTGAGTGAATCGGTTAGGTTGTTTTTACCTGGAAAGGTGGAGTCACTTTGAAGTGTTCAGCCACTACATTCCTTATGTCAGATAGCAACGGTGTGGCCCCTGAATCAGCACAAGTCCTCTCACATTCTGATATGACAGCCATGGACACATTGACAAACATTGCTCTAATGAGAGCACACGGGTTAGTAACACCAGCTATCCATGTTCTGGCAGCCAGCTTGGCTTGGACGGTCATCAAGTCTTCCTTTTGGATACTGGAAACAAACGAAAAACAAAACTGTGATGAAAAACTCTTGAAGTACAGTTTTGGAATTTAGCATTCATGGTATTATGTTATGAAAACATGCTGAATATGATGTCATGGTAAAGATGTCATTGTAAACTGATTGAGCGGACGCACAGTTGCAATGTTCACTGCCATTTTTAGTATTTAATTTCTTTCCATAGCGTCAACGAAAAATCGACAGAAGTTTATCAGAAATGAAACCACTTTATTAAAAAATGTAGTGACAACAACGACTGGGAAGAAAGAAGTTCCTATTATCAAGGGATTCAGTCTGCTACATCCGAACTGGCGGCTTAGGCTGAGGCTACAGCTAGATCACTGGAAAGATCTATTCTTTAACCTTTAATCTACTGCCAAATGCCATGGCTGTAAGCCAAAGGCGCTTGATTTGGACAAGTCCTTACAATGCCTTCAAGAGAACAAACCACAAGAAATGGGAGACGTTTGATGCTCAGTGATGCGCGCGAGGTTCTGAGCATGCGTACTACTGGTGAGAACCGTGAAAAAGGACCGTCCAAAAGTGTCCCATTAGCAAATCAAACCATGCATCATAACCTCTGACCTTCTATTTTGGCGGGCAGCTTCAAACAACTTCTCCACCTGCAGTAAATCTCCATGGAGACGGTTAAAAGCTCCGACGGCTCCAGCTTCCAATGGTAGATTATCAATGATCTGGATCATCTGATTGGACAGCTGAGTTTGTGGTATGAGGGGGACCAGGGAACGGGCTGCTAGCTCACGCACAGCGTAGATTGCACTGCCGGCAAGTTGCTTCACTGGCTCCAAAAAGGCAGACAGTGACCTGTGAAATACAAACGTTTCATCTTTTTATATTTGGTTGATTTCTCTTGATATTACTTTAGAATCAATAAACACAATCTACAAATGGCAATGTTACATCTATGGGCAAAGAGAATCAAAAAGATGAAATCAACCAGTTAAAGACTGTTTTTGTGCTTTTTTTTTTTTTAAGCAGCTTTATGAAATGGGGCCCAGCATTTCAAAATTGGACAAGACTGTCAAAAAGCACGTCCTTATTGCTACTACGAAACTTACTCAACATCTTCACTGCCCACACCAGGGCCAAGTTTGGAGAGTAGCGTGAGGACAGGATGCAGACTTGGATGAAGAAATAACTTCCCATTATCATGTCCATACCATCCTCGCCTTGTTTCTTCTTGCACCTCTTTGAATCCATTTTGATCGTCCAACTTCCCTCCTCCCGATCCGTCTGCATTGGTTGACTGTCCTACATCAGTCTCTGCATCTTGCTCTCCCCTGTCTTCACAGCTTGGCTCTCCTCTCAAGCTGGTATCAAACTTCTCCACCTCATTCAGGAGGAACTCTTGGAGATCCGGATAACGGTGGAAGAAGGTGGCTGCAGACATGGCATTGATCTGCGAGTGCTCATCTTGCACTTTCTTTTGTCCAAAGATGCGAGCAATTAAAGTGCCTTGGTGGGAGTAATGAAATAATTCACAGCGTTTACTTTCACTAAACCTTTCGGTTCAAATAGTAGACAGGAAAAAAACTTATATTCAAAGTTTTCCACTGATGTAGAACTACAAACATCTTGTGCAAAAAGCGTTTTAGATTCACTATTAAGGTTACCAGAACCAAACGTAATAGACCTTATGCGTCTGCCGTCATGATTCCCATAGAGGTATGTACAACAGCGCCCTCACTGAGGTCGAAACGGCCGTAAGTTTACTGTAGGAAAACGGCTGTGCATACTCTCTATTACTCTTCTTTGTGTATGGAATGATTTAGTTTTCGTTCAAGAACAAACTCACCAAAAAGCCGCATAGAGCCATTTCTTATTGTCCAACAGGGTGAGGCGAATCCACCTATGGCCATCTTGACTGCCTCTGAGCAATGCCTTAATATGTCGGTGCCGACAGCTGAGCAGCGGAAGAGTTCCATTAGGATGTTGAGGGCATGAGCTTGGGGAAGGTCCCGATTGTCTGTGGGGTCCAGCAGGAGTGGTTGGGATGCAATCTTCATGAGGTTGTCCATGGCGTATGCTAGGAGTGGTCTCTGTTTCATCGGAAAAACATTGGTAGTAACAGATTACATTCAGTTTCAATAGGCCGTATTTCTGACAGCAAGAGGGCGTAATACTAGTTCCATTTTGAAAGTACAAAAACATTTCAAAACAATGAAAATACAAATCTTCCAAGCAAATATCTTACACTGATCACATTGTAAAACTGTCAATAAAAAAAACCCTCAAGGTGGATGTTAACTGCTTTGTTAGAAGTCTAATTGCATCTGGTTTACCACACTATTTCTATGGTTTGACCCCCAATCAACCCCTAAAGGGCGCCCTCTTGCGGTCAAAAATAAGGCCTATTGGTGTTTAACTGGTACAACTACCAAATCATCCTGGAAAATTTTGCACATTAGGGAGCTGTTGTCTCCGGGAGAATGTAATAATAACATGTTGAAGTTCAACGGTAAAGAATACTCAATATGAGAATAAAAGTGTGTTGAGTCAGTTTTCAACTAGTTGTTTAACTGAGACGAATTTGAGGTAAAATGATCGAGAACCAGGCCTCACCATGTTTAAACAACTTGATGAAACTGATTCAACACACTTTTATTCCCATTCAGAAATACCTTTCTGTTAAAAACAACCAAAAACCTTCAAAAGTTGAGAACAAATCTGACAGTGACAGCTCACGTCCTCAACTGAAGTCTAAGTTCTAAATTCTATCCATGTTGAGTGCCTTGCGCAAGTTTCAAACTTGTGTGAGCCAAATTCGGGTGCTACCATCTACCTCCATGGGGCTACCAATTTAAATTGGGCCATGCATTTTGTGCAATGTGCACAATCATCTGATATAGCCCTCTTTTGACTCAATTTACGCAGTCCATGTTTAAACACTCTGACCATGTCTATATCGCACGTTTAAACATGGCCACGTGATCACCTCTCGACCAATCAGAAGGAATAAACTGTCCCAGGTATTTATGAATACTTATTCATGGAAGAGTAGAAGTTTAACATAGGTTTAATCAGGGGTAGATCAAGGGAGTCATTTGCTGAGAGCGGGGAGGGGCTGCCATTGATCAACATTAGATTTATTTGGACAGAACGGTGCGTGCTTCGTCAGGCTTGAGATTTACTTCACATCAGTCTAGTTTTCAAAGAGTTTTGATTACATCACGTACGTAGCAATATCGCAACCATGATTGTTAACACGTCAATATAAAACACAAAAAACGACTTTATAATCACCACACCTCTCGTCCTCTCGGCTCAGCACTGATGATGGATTCCACCAACAGAGGGAGCCCTGCACTCTTCTTTGTGAATGACGACGCTGCTCCTTCACTGGTGACTAACCCAATCACCTTATCCAGTAGAGTCTTGGGTAGGGACTGCAGTTTGGGCTGCTGACTGGCCAGTAGTCTGGAGCAAAGCTTTGCAAAGCCTTGATTACAACCTTCAATGGCACCCTACACAAAAAGCATATATTATTGGTTTTTGCATTTTATAAGGGGAAAACTCTTGGCATTTAACAATATATACAAATTTGAAATGCCCCGAGTAATTTATGTACTACAAATGAGAAAGTTAACGGGAGAATTTTTAACAGTCCTTTTTCACAGTTCTCACCATGTAGTACGCGTGCTCAGAACTACGTGAGCAATACTGAGCATGTGCGCATACGCTCAGAACTGTCAAAAAGGACCACTGTGTCTGCTGCCGCCAGCGTCTCAAAAGTCTCCCATTGCTAATAAAAATAAACAGATGATCCGACAAGTTTTGGTCATCTGTAACTCCTCCTACAAGACAAAATGCACACGAATCAGTTACACAAGAGTTTTTTACCCCAAACCCTAACCATACTACAGTTCAAAGACTGAGTTGAGCAAAAGACCGACGTATTCGGCCATGCTCCATACTGCACTGACGTAACACAACCGCAGTATGGGCCAAAAGTCTGTCATCTCAGAATCCTGTCAGAAAATGTAAACACACTTCCATCATTGGATACTCCTGAATTTTTTTTCACTGGGTGGAGGTGGGGGGGGGCATGGGGGCATTGTTTTTCAGTGGGGGGGGCCAATGGGCTATGTTTTTTAATGAAGTACATGCATCTGGACTTTTTTGATCGGGGGCCAGAAAAACACTTTTCCATCAGTTGGATGCTCCTGATTTTTTCACTGGGGGGGGGGGGGGTAATTGCTTTTCAATGGGGGGGGGGGGGGCCAGGGGCCATGTTTTTTAATGAATTACATGTATCTGGGTTTTTTTCATCGGGGGCACTGGAGGGGGGGGGGATCGTTGATAGACAGTTGCTATGGATTGGTGGTGTATCGTCGCCTGATATGATCTATAAAACTGGTAAAAAACAACACTACAAGTTTTACCTTGTGCCTGCATCTTGTCAGGATCTCTACCAGTAAGTTGGCCATGAGGGTCAGCTGGTCAAAGCTCAATATTCCATTGTCATGCTCATGGCATAGCGGCATCGTTTCTACCAAGGCTCCTATAAGCAAGCTACATTCCTGCAAGAAAAACCAAAGGAAAAGGTCAAATGTGTTCGTCAACCATTTTCTTTTTCTAAGCTGGTTAAAACTTTCACTATATGACTTTAGCATAAGAAAGGTATATGTATGACGCAATACTTAGAAAAAAAACGATGACAGAAGTACAATTAAAATCTTGCTGCAGGAACTGTTTGTTGATTTTTCCCCATAAATAATCTGAATGTAAATTTGCTTCTTTTCCTAAATCCTCGTGATCAATTCTGCAAGATTTGAATTTAAAACATCACTAAAACATACTCAAAAAGATATCTTGCCGGAATCTTTTTTTCTTTGTGAGTACCGCTGGACAAAGAAACCCTGACGTGACAATGCCAAGAGAAGAAAAGATTCTCTTTATTGGATCGCCCGTTTTGTATCTCGACCGAGAAAATGTCAAATTCCTGCACCGTAAATTGTGAAACATTGGCCATTACCTTTGGCATAGGAGTGGTACTAAACACGAAACCACGGCTCGATTGTCGGCCCACAACTAAACACCAAACCTTGGCTCGATTGTCGGCCCACACTGACTTTGAAAATCACCTCTCACTGGCCACAAAATGCGAGTATATTCAAGACTTATTTTTGTCCTTGTGTGGGTGAATCGAAGCGTTAGACAACGTGTGTGGTCTGTGCACACTACGCAGTTGATTGACCGGGCGATCCTTGCTCCGGTGGTCTGAAATTACATAATGGCGTCTTAAGATGGCTTCCGTTTCCAGGCAGGGGAAACATTTGCGTGTATTCACGTCATCCAGTTTCAACTGGTATCCTGTAAAACAAAATCCTAACGCAGTTGTGACATGATGTATTACCTTAAGATTGAGCCAACAACAAGCTACAATCAACTGATGCTCCTCAGACAGCGCCATCATCTTATCTTCCCCCTCACCATCACCATCATCATCGTCGATTCTGTACGCAGCCATTTCTGCAATCAGCCCCTCAATAGCCTCTCCCATCTGGCCAAATGAGGGCGCCATTGCCGGGCTACCGTCCAAGACAGAAACGTCTTTTTCAGTTGACTCAGGAGGTGTCTTCTTCCCCGATAGAATGAGGAGGATGAATTGGGTGATGTCTTGGAGAGTCCCAAGGAGCTTTTCGACCAGCGATGACCACTCCTTGGAGTCTGAGATGAAAAGGTGCTGTAGAGATGATGGCTGGTCGGTTATGCATCTCTTGATCGCTCGTACCAAACCTATGGAGATACCAGAGTGATACTTTAAAAAATAAAAAAAATAAATAAAAAATCTTAACAATATGAAAATTGAATCAGGCTGTGAAACCCAAACTGAAATATACACGCAAATAAACCAATTTACCGATCAAATGTTTTGCACAAATCCATGTTAAATTTAATAACTTATCAATTTAAATTGCAAAAGAAAAAACACATGACAGGTCAAATTGCCCACGGAAATCAAGTTTACTGAAATTACATTCTAACCAAGTTTCTCCGTAAAAGGGTTTCACCAAGATAAATTGAAAGAAAACAACAGTATTCAGATTTAAATTTTTAAAACTGTTGGTATGAAGAAAAAGAACCCAGCAAACTCTTCCAATGGTGTGGCATGCAAGGCTTTAAGTCGGACAAACGTGACAGAAATTGAAAATTTACAAAACAGGAAAGTTTTTCAGATTTTCATGCATTATTGCACTTTTAAAAAAAAAGGGCATTTATAAATGGATCACAGTTTAAAACCTTGCAGGGTCATGGCCGTGAGATAAAGGGCTGAGCCGAACGCAATGACCATGCCAATTTTAAACGGCCATTTAAGACCTCGTCGCCACTCTCTTATTCCCTTAATGAAAACAGAAAAAGGTAAGGATGTTTTTGTGCCTCTTTATCCAAGGCAAATGCTCACCGTGCATCGGCGTTACTGAAGCTGCCTGGAGAAGATTTTTTTTGCAGCATTTGAGTTGATAGATAAGACTCGTTAACAGACTCTCTATGAAATGAACAGTTCCCTTCTCATTGGAAACACCGTTAACAACGGAGTGCCTTTGTAAAAGAAAAAAATAATTCTTCTGTCAGTTTCAAGTTTAATTCTATAAATTCCATTCATATTAGCCGAACATCATTTGGATTTAACTCTAGGTAAAAGTTGACATTAATTGTGTTCTAGAGGGGCAAATTGGCCGTATTTTTGACAGCAAGAGGGCGCAATATACTAATTCCATTTTGAAAGTACACAAATAATTCAAAACATTTAAAAATACAAATTTTCCAAGCAAATATCTTACACTGATTACATTGTAAAAACTGTCAATAAAAAAAACCCTAAAAGGTTGTATATTGCCTGCTTTATTAGAAGTCTAATTGCTAAGTGCATCTGGTTTACCGCACTATTTCTATGGTTTGACCCCCCATCTACCCCAAAAGGGCGCCCTCTTGTGTGCGAGTCTGTAAAAAATTAAGAAACTTGAAGACTTTTGGGAGACACATTCTGAAGCTGATACCATACTGAATGGAAAACTATTTTTTTCAGCATCCCAAGAACATGAAGAAACTAAAGAACTTATGCCCTTTCAAAACAAGCTCCAAAAGCTGGAGAGAGTGTTCAAGTGCAACATACGAAGTGTGGACCTGATAACAAAAGGTGTCCACACTGTGCAGGAGCTTGAAACACTGGGTGGACTTACACACGTCCACACAGTGTTTTCACCTATTAGATATTTTCGTTTTACTCAAAAAGGAAGCATTTTCTGTACAGCACTGAATAGCAAGAAAAGCGAGTAATATATTAAAGAGATCGGGTGTCCAAAAACCCGGCTCTCAAAACACTCTCTATAGAAATGGAGACCTATTTATTGTTCCTAACCGCACAATGACAAAGGAATGTCCACACAGTGTATGTCACAAAGGTTGGGTATGTCTGGGTTGGGCGGTGTTAGCGGGAGCAGGTGTGGGGTGGACCCCCAACCCATGATAGAAAAGGGGGTTTCAATTTGACAGCTGTACACAAAGAAAACACTCCTGAGGAATGTAAAGACAAACTCACTTCTCATCCCCTCAGTTTTTGTCTTGGGAAACAGTAAATGAAACCACTTACTTGTAAAAGATCATCTTGGACAGCAATGCCCCTGCTTCGCTCTCCTGTACCTTAGGGCTGGATACAAGTTGCAGGGCCTGGCAGAGGATCTCCGAGGACGAAGTGTAGGGATAAGAGGCAGATGATGGCAAGGTAGTAGGGAAGCAGGTGGACAGGAGATGATAAGATAATGACCTCAGGTCACTGGCGCCATCTTGGATGCACTCAAGAAGGATAGAGGCATTTCTATATGTATAATATAAAGTGGGAAAAAAAAACAATAATATGGTTTGCCCTACACTAGTTTATTGGCACTGAATACTCAGTGCTTTCCAAGTCCTGAAGAAAACAAATCAACAGGAACCTTGAGTTGGATTCAAACAGGCCTGGAATGACACAAAGGCCACGGACGTCATGGTCTCTGTTACCCTAGTCTTGGCCTTGGTGCCCCTTCAAAGATTTCCCATAGACTTGGAAGTGCCCTTTGCAACTTGAAAATGGCCTTGCCCTCTCGAAGATGAAATTCCAGGCCTGTTCAAACACATGACCTTCAGCAGACGCCTGGACTGATGACCACCTGAAGCTCCCGACAAGAGGCAAATATGCTGCCATGGTCTCACATAACAGTAAGCACAGATAAGAGTAGAGAGACAGCATACATTCAAATCTAGTTTTCACTTCCTGTAACTCTTATATCAAACAACTTTTACTTTTTTTGTATATTTATAAATGGTGACATACCTTTCAGAAAGCAAATTGCATTTCCCATGATCAACAGCCCATGCCATGACATCACCCGAAAAATCTGTTTGAGAAATTTGGCAAAATAACACTTACATTTGTGTGGTTGTAATAAGAGAATCCTATTGTCGTTGACCAGTCATTGGTGCTTGTGTCCCTTGATTTGATTGGATTCTTATTAAGTTATTTTTTCTGGTAATGAAACCAAGGATGCCTCATAAGTGATCTTAATCACTGTAGCTCTCAAGCCTAAGGAAACCTGTAGACAAGGGCGCTTGCTATGTAAACCAGAAACACTGGGGTAATTCCCTTACTCTTTCATGATAAGTGTTCTGTGTTCTTTTACCGTGCACTACCTATCCTAGTACACGGGACCAGCAGCTTAATGTCCCATCCAAAGGACAAAGAAATTATGGTCAAGTATCTTCCTCAAGGACACAAGTGCCATGACCGGGATTCGAACCCCCACTCTGCTGCCGACAACACCAGAACTTGAGTCCGGTCATCCAGACCACTCGGCCACGACACTGTAAGTCATAGGTCCTGCATTCTAAGATAGGTAGAGGGCACAGAAATTCACCCCAAAAACATTTATAATTTGGGGGAGTAGGGGTTTTACTTCAGTATGGCTGGTTCCGAGACAGCAACATTGCTAATAGGTATCCCCTAAGCTTCAGAGCTACAGTGATTTTATTCCCAATCTGAAGCATTCATCACTGTTCATGATTTCATAACCAGAAATATACTCTGACAGTTCATCGTCGATACAACGGCGATGAGTGACCAAAAATATAATCATAATAGCATGTTAATTATAAATAAAAACCAAGGAAATCATTGCAGTAGCAGGACACGTTGTCCATATGAAAAGGTGAAAGTTTAAGCAATGAAGTCCAGGGTTGCGAGTCATTGCTGACAAAAAGGTCTGAAACTAGGATCCACATTTAAGGAGGTATTTGACATGATGGCATTTCCACCTTTTGGTAACCCCTGGAGTTAGAGATTTCAAGGAGCTTTTGGAAACCGTGCTAGAGAAGTAGATCAAAGAGCAGGATTTCTTCATACTTAAAGAAAATCACATTTGTTTTGCACAAAGCAGACATAAAAAAGTCTGAATTCAGATAAAAGTCTGAAATTTCTCATCCCTTGCACGTTCAAATTACAAACTACCCAAAGTGAATGGACCTCTCATGAAGAAACACTGCATCAGTTTGTTATATCAGATAAAACATACACAGCCAATTATACTTATTGTGTTAAAATTATTCCTGCATCAAAACTACACACCATTCTTCTCTTTCTGCTTATCTCTGGCCGTCAAAATGTCAAACAGGACGACAAGAATCTCCATAGCAGCACGCCTCCGTTGGTAACAGGCTCCTGGAAACAGAGACCCCAAACAGACTTCCGTCATGAAGTCCAAAACGTCCAGGGATCTGAGAAGCTTTCCAGTCAAAATGTCAAGCTTTTCTTTGATCTCGTCAGCTTGTGAAGTTCGTTTCTCAGATGGTTTCATTCTGTCCCTTCTTAAATCGGTGGGGTTTGCCTCTTCTGTCCGAAACTGATCATGGAGAGACGATTCAACAGCCCGGAGTTTTGTTTCCAACTTTCTCAGGTTTTTCAGGAGGACTAGACTGCCGTCGCATAACCTGACGACAAAGGCGCTGATGTTGTGGCGAAGACGATTGCGGAATGCGGCCGAATCAGAGTTCAGGAAGTGTGGGAAGGTCTTCTTGAGAAGAAGCATCTCCGACTGGGTGGGAAGCTCCGATTTCTTGGCAGAGCAGCAGAGCAAACTTAGGGAGTCACCTTGGATGTCATCCTCAGGATGCCATAGACCTGCTGAGACAGTCTCCATGTATTTCTCCTAATAACAAAGAGGAGGGTTGGGTTGGAGAAAACATTCATATTTTCTGAATAGTCCCTCTTATTATTTGAAAGAATAAAAAGCGATGAACATAATCTCAACAATTCCATTTTTTTCTTTTCCAAAATCAATAGAATAAAATTGAATCGTTACAGTTGGGATCTCTCATAGAACACCAAGAGGTCTCAAACATTCGCACTGGACTACTACTGGCCAGAGTCCAGTGATTTTAGAATACGTGTTTTTTTTTTGTTTTAAGAAGGTTTCGTTTGATTGGCCAGTCTGTGACACTCACCAGCCAATCGGAATCCAGGGTGTTGTTGCACCGTGCAGTTTTCAGCAGAATGATACGGGCGTGGAGGCATCGAGTATCTGAGTTATCCGCGGATGGCTCATTATCGAGGCTGTTCATGAGTAGCGAGAAGACACCAGGGAAGCTCTTGATTGCAGATGGAATCCAGGAGTTAGATGTGTGATACCTCACTAATCTACGATACAAGAAAAAAATGTGATCACAAGAAAAAAATTTAAAAACCTGAAAAATGGATGGTGGTCTCCAATAGACACCTTGCATAACACGCACCGCTTCTGGTACGCCGAGGTCACGCACATGTTTTTTAAATTTCATTCATTTCATTTCATTTTTTATTAAATTGTGGATGTGAAGCAAAGGATTCTAAGAAAAGCAACCTTAACCTATACTAGCCAAGAACCCCATGGATAGAAGACAAGGAAGGACGTTTCAGTTTTAGATGTGGGAGGAAAACCCCAGAGAAATAGTCCAGGGAAATCACACGCAATCAGGTAGGGACTGAAAGCGCAATCCAAATAGTGCCCCCCCCCCCCCCCCCCCCCCCCCCGGTGGGATTCGAACCGAGGGGCCTGGAGGTGGAAGGCGAGGCAAGATACCACTACGCCAACCCGGTGCACCATGGGTAGATGTCATCTAATGATCTGCCTCCTTTTGCCTCAGTGAGGGCGCTGTTTGAGAGTGTGACATCATATGCAAGGGGTCTTTAGGTATAAAAGGAACTATATAAACTTCCAGGGTGTTTGGAAGATTTAACGTCACTGTACACCACTTCAAGTTTGAAGGCAAAAGTAGCTTGTAAGGCCTGCCATAAATCCCCAGAAATATTTCTTGCTCCCGGTGTATTTGCATTTCCCCTCTTCAAGGTAATGGCCTCTTCTGTTCCGATGTTTGTTAGTGTATCAACAAATGTGACAATTACATTTTATTACTCCAAACTCTGAGAACCAACTGCGATAGAATCTGCAAAAGTTGGTTCAAGGAAATGCTTCCTAAAACTAGATAGAAAATCTGATACAGTATATTCCGTTAAATATGAACAAAACTCCACTTACCCGTCATCACTGCACAGTCCTTGCAGCATCACTTTCCCCCAGATGCTCCCCCACCTCCTGGTTGATTCCTCTTCCCCTCCTGGCATCCTCGTCCCTCTAGACTCCCTCTCCACTCCACACATCATCTCCTTTCTCATCTTCCTGACCAAGGCAGTGTGCAACTCGGATGCTGCTGCTGCTAGATAATTAGTGCCAAGGCAGCGCAGTAACTCGCTGGGTAGACCTGGGTGCAGTGTTAGAAGGGTGATGGCATCACAGTGGGGCACCAGGCTGGACAGTAGGTGGTAGCGTCCCTTGACGTGCCATGCTGTACCCAGAAGAGTAGAGATGATGGACTCTGCCAGCTGTGTGGATTTAAAAAGAAAATAATAATAAGGAACCCTTACTGTCCCTATTCCATCCAACTCTAACAGCAGGTTTTGTTGGGTTGTGTTGGACTGGGTACTGCATGAGTAAACTGATCATGCTTTACATGGGTTCAGGCATACCACCATAATCAGAGTACCACAGTTTGGGTGTTGAATTACCCATATGGTGTTGGAATTTGAGTGGGGAAGGATCCTGGTAAATCACTCAAGGGAGCTAGGGTTAAAGTATGTGATATATCTACATTTTTAATGTTTTGAAGTATTTTTGTACTGTCAAAATGGAATTAGTATTGCGCCCTCTTGCTGTCAAAAATACGGCCTATCGAATTTAAAGGGGTACTTTGGAATGCTACGTGGCAGCACACTTACCAGTTACCAGTACCAGTTAAATCTCCTTTGTCAACATAATTCTGAGCATGCCCAAATCTCCAAGAACAATGGATTTACCTGGTTAGTCTGCTGCCACCTAGTGTCCCTAACAGTCTTCCATTGAATGTCCCACCCTTGGCTGGGCAGCCAAATCACATGGCAATTTACATTGCCAAAATCTTGATGAAGAATAAAACATGTACGACGAAACTCATTACGGGAGACACACTCAAACTAAACATGTATCAGGGATGAAAGTGGATGAAAATGAAGAATACACAAAACACCGATGGAGGGTTTGGTGGCTACCAACCACACCATAACCCGTATCAATGGCAGCATTCTGTGCCTAAATGTAGATGGAGCAAGCACCTTGGTGTAGTCAAAATACAGTACAAGGACTGTGTTAAGGCTTTACAAGGGCCTGGATGTACGTTTTGTCTTTTTTGGGGGTAAACAAATTCCACAACAATAATTTTGTAAAATCTGGAAATCCGAAGGAATCTCGTCCCTGATGTATACAACAAAAGATTAAAACTAAATCAGTCGTTTTTCATTCAGTACATTTTTCAACCCCTTACTTGCGAGTTAGAATTTCCAAGAACCTTATCCTCCTGATGATGCAGAACCAGTAACGTTGATAAGGCTGATCGGATCATCTCACCCACTCCGTCCACCGGGCTCTGCCATTCTTGCCACACCAGCTTCAGGATGGCTCGGGTCTGTGCCGAGTCTTTGTCAAACAGCCGCGGACTGGAAGAGTCCTTCTGGATGATTGGCAGGAGGGTTTTCATGACTTGAAGATACAGACTCAAGGCTGTGGGGTTGGGAAAAAAAACAAAAAAACAATTTTCTTTGTGTAAAACAGTTTTCACAAAAGTAGCCACAAGATATTCAGATATAAGTTGGCATGTCGTAGCCGAGTGGTTAGTGCGTTGGACTCAAGCTCCGGTGGCTGAGTCATCGGAGTGTGGGTTCGAGTCCCGGTCATGACACATGTGTCCTTGAGCAAGGCACTTAACCATAATTGCTCCGTAAAAGTTGGGGAGGTAGAGCCTTCTGCTCTACCAGCCAGGCTTCTGATAGATGATACCTAAGCCTACATCCTTACGGACTGTAAAGGGGGTTACCCTGTTTCAGCCCCAGGAGTAGGTGGCCACGGGCCCTGGAAAAAACAGTTGATTTGTAGCCCACACCTCGAGTGGCTTACTGGCCTTGTGTGTCTGGCGACTTCCATAAAAAAAATAAAACAAAGAAAAAATAATAAAAAAGCCCCCTCAGCTCTACACACTCTTCAGTCTCCTGATGCAACTTGAGCACACTTCTCAAAATGTTGAGAACAAAAAGGAGCAGCCCTTTCCAGAGTGACTCCTTCTGGCGATGACTAGAGCGAGCTAGTCTAAACGTTGAGACCAAAAAACTCACTCTGCAGCAGTGAAGTTATCCGAGAAGTCCCCTCGGTCCACTAAGCCAAAGTAGTAGTATAATCCCGGCCGATTTCCTACCTCCCCAGGTGGTACTTAATAAGCAGGACAGTTCTTTTCAGAACTAAGTTGTCCCCCCCGGAATTCCAAAATCTACTCCGCAATAGTAGAATAATAACAGGACAAGTTCTCATAAGAACAATCTACTGTATATAGCAAAGTAGATATTATAACACCTCTTCCTTTGATTCTATCTGTTGATTGGCCAAACGTGCGTCACGTGGTGTTGTGTATTTTTGCTATCACACTGCACACCGACCAAAAGAACCATTAAATGGTACTATCCAACGACAACCTCGAACCCGATGAAACGATCAAATAATACATGCGTTTGAAATACGGTATGAGAACGAAGGCAGTGTGGTACCCCCTCTTTCTTTTTGACAAGATTTCCTGTCAGATTTTATACAGTTGTTTGAAGACTGATATACGCAGTTGTTTAACGAATATTACCACAAAATGGATGAAATTGAGGTGTTATAAAACAAATATTGACTGCTTTATCTCGTGGTGTAGTAAAACTATTCACTCTCAGCCGCCTATCTTCCCTCGGCTCTGCCTCAGGAAGATAGGCTGCTCCGGGGATCACCTCAAGTGACTAGTTTTACTACGCCACTCGAAGCAGTCAATATTTGTATACTATCATATGGTGTTACCGCAAACTAAATAATACACTGATACCTCACCATGCAATGCCTCAAAACCTAGACTCCTTCTTTGTAGAAGAGAGTAATACGTGTGTACTCAAAATGAATACAATGTTAACAGCAGTCGTACTAATTTGACTGATTCAAGTTTTTTTTATAAAGTAATCAAGACCTAAAAAATCAGTAACATAATCATCTCCCTTACTTTAACCACATTATGATATCAAAGCTGGTATATCATAGGTTTTAAAAAAATGTACTCTTATTCAGTCTGTTTTTCCATAAATCAGGGACAACTCTGCTAAAAATCTGACATGCTTCTTAAAAAAACAAAAAACTGTCCAGTCATGTGATTTGGAATGCATTTGAACCAAATTCAAACACAATTTTTCTTAGCAATTAAGGCATTTTAGATATACTCTTCAAGTTTATGATAGAAGTAAAACCTACAATGTAAACTTTTAGATTGATAGTGAACAAATTATTTTGTTCTCACAAATACCAACCTTATATTTTTTTCATCAATTTTAAAAGAAATATATTATATATTGGTGACCGCACCTTCACTAGAGTGATATTTCAGTTCCCCTATAGCTTCTTTGCATAGGTCACATATCAATGGGAAGATCACATGCGTAGACAGAATCTGTTGCTGTAGCAAGAAAAAAAAAAAAAAAACAGTAAACAAAATGTCTTGATACAATAATTATGGCCGTTTACGAAACCACGGTTTGGGCTTGGGCTCCGGCTTGGGCTCCGTCCGCCTGTTCGAAGCACCGTAAGGAAAGCACACGTTTTCTAAATAACTGACGGAGCTTAAGCCCTAACCCAAGCCCAAGCCGTGGTTTCGTAAACGGCCTAATTAGTCAGTTCAGTTGTTTGCAGAACCTGATGTAAATTACAGGATTCAAACTCACATCCCATTAGATAGCTAGATTAATGGTTTTTTATACTTGAAAAAAACATCACAATCAGCAGATTAAAGCCCCAGCTCAACATTGGTCAGAAGAAAAACAGAAGTGTTCACAGATTTACATATACCTTACATGGTATAAAGATAATGATGGTAGGAAACTTTCCTTGAAACATTTCTGCCTGAAGTATTATCGTTTTTAAATAATGAATGAAATAAGATCCAAATTAGTTTTCGTCTCAGTGAGACGAAAACCCTGCCTATAGGAATGCATGCAAAAAAGCTGAATGCATTTTTACCGTTTTCTCACAAGTGAAACAACAAAATGAGCTGACATTTTCACAGGTTGGTTTTATTACAAATATCTTGATTTGTGCAAAGAATGGAAGCATTTACATTCAGTTTAACAATGTTCAGCTGGGGCTTTAAATTGCATCTTAATTTATATCAAGTTAAATGATAAAAATCTGCTTTAACCAACCTTGTCGTTCTGAGAAACGTCTTCTAGTAAAATAGCCTTGTCACAGCATGTCAATATTCCTCTAGCTATTGCAACTCGTGGAAAAACCACTGATAACGGTTTAAGGGTAGTGGCGAGTGAAGGGACTAACATGTTACCAATCCAGAGACTTCCCTGGCCATCAGCACCTACAGAATTGAACAAAAAATTCATATGATAGCATGAAATTTAACTATTAACACTGCTTTTGTATTATCGGTAACATGATTTTAAATTATATAACTGGCATACAGATCCTTGTCATTTGATTGGTGGAACTTACATCACGTGACATTATACAAATAATGAATATTTATGAGTGCAATGGTAAGAATATTTTCATGAGTTGAAAGATGGAATGTTCCATTCAACGAGGCGAAGTCGAGTTGAATGGAACATTCCATCTTTCAACGAATGAAAATATTCTTACTATTGCACAAATGAAAAACATTCATTATTTGTTTTATATAACATCCAAGTAGATCTTTGTCATTTGAATGGAGGATAACATTATAAAGTATAACAAGCTTCAGCCATTTTTAATTGAATAGTCACTTTCGTCAATGGAGGGCGGGCATGCGTGCAATGGAACAAATCGGATGGAACGAAAAATGCACAGTGAATGGAACGAAAAATGCACGATGAATGACGTTGCGTGCAATGGTACGTTTATTTGCTATCACGTGACCGACCATCCTCCAATCAAATGACAAGGATCTGCTTGGGTGTTATATAATATTTCCCATTCAACAGTTAGGATCATCTTTGTTCCCAATGAGTTGGAGCAGTAGAGCGCCACTGCTAAAGCAAAGAAGCACCTGTGCAAAAGGTTGTAATACTACCAAACTCCGCGGACCGCGACGATCTACCTCCGCGTATTGCGCTATTCTAAGCTGCGCCTCCAGTCAAAAATGTTAGTGAAAGAGTTAAGGCCACATTTTAATGGACCGATTTCACTCAGTCTCATTGACTATTTTTCGCTTGGAAGCTTCATAAAAAATGGAGGCAGCCACACTTAACTCACTTGAATATCTGTTGATTAGGTTGCTAACTGCCTGAGCTGCTAGGTTAGGTTGTGGAGAAGAATTCAACATCATAGCGAGGGCGCTGCCAGCTATGAGACCATTGTCTTTGGAAAATCGCTGTAAGAAAGAACAAAACACGCAAATGGTTCAAACAAAAATGCAGGCATCACATTCAACTTTGTTCTTGCCGAGAATAAAAAAACGAAAACCACCTTGCACAAAAGAGAGGAGATAAGCTGTACATGTTGAAGTCTACTCTTATGATTGTACACCCAAAATGATGGTGCAATGTTTCAGGAATCGTTATGACTGAACACTGGGGTGAATGTGTATTATTACGAGAAAATTTTGATATCTAAAAATGGCATGCTGGCTGCCACTTTATGCCATTCACTTAATTAGCGTGTCGTGGCCGAGCGGTGTAGTGTATCGGACTCAAGTTCTGGTGGCCAAGTCATCAGGATGTGGGTTCTAATCCCGGTCATGACACTTGTGTCCTTGAGCAACTATAATTGCTTCAAATAGGGGAAGAGGCAGTTATGTTTGTCTTGCAACAGATTCATTTACCCCTCCCTGTTCTTAGCTGTGCTGTCAAGAGAGACTTGCAATTATATCATGCCATGTCCTGTTTCTGCGTATTGGGGCAGGCTTCTTCCCTTCAAAAAGTAGCCCACACCTCAAGTGGCCTTTGGGCCTTGTGATGGCCGAATTGCATAAAAAAAAGAATTTTAAATGACAAGCTTTTCACTGGCTTTACTACATTTCATTTGGTTTCAGATCAATGGGTGGATCATATGCTCACCTTATCATCAATCAGGACGACTAATCCTGAGACCATCTGGACAAGGTCTTCATAAATGTCACTGCGTGGACTGGTGCTTTCTCTGGGCTGCCAGATCAAGGGTCTCAGTTCTTCTTTAGCGTATTGGCAAATCTGCAAAAACACCTGAAACAGAAGTGAAAAAAAATAACCCTTTTACTGCGACATTCCAATAGCCTTTAGTATTGTGTCAATCTGGCCGTATAATGAGTGCCAACAATTCACCGCAGTTCTGTTTTTTCCCTCCTTAGAATTCTGAAAAATATCCATACTGAGAACGGTATTAATAAAAAGAAACAAACTAAATTATCCAAGCAAGATACAAAGTATAGCTTTTTTATCGTGACAAGAGCATAAAGTACAACCCTACCCCCAAATTGTTTGTATTTACTTCTGACATAGCATACTTTTAACAGATCGATCCACTAAGCCCCGCCTACTAACATATTGACCTACCACAGCCTTGACAACGCCACTAAAAGTCTGACACAAGTCCTACACATTAAAAATCCCCCCTTATGCCCCCTCCCCACCTCCCTGCTCTTGTGCTTGTTACTACTGACACAGTTCAGTGAGCACACACCCCACATCCACTCCCAGTAGGATCCAGTTTCGTCGTGCATCACTAGTTCCAGTTTCCCGCCTTCATGCATCATCAAGCTAATCAGCATCACACTACTTAGCAGCCTGCAGCATCAGAGTCCGGCATTCTCCTGAAGACCATCAGAGCATACTGATCGAAACGTCAAGTTGTTTACCCATCGGTTCTTTTCAGAACCATCCCAACTCATTAGAGATTTTCACATGGTGTTACCGCAAAACTCACTAGATTCCCAGCATGCAAAGTTTCAAATCTTACTTATTAAAGATCCCATTAGAAAAGTAAACAAACCGCTGTTCTGACACAAAGCTGTACTAACTTTTGTTTTGTGTTCTTTTTTTTGTGTGTTTTTGGTGGTGCAAATTCCACTGCAGTGGTCCTTGTACAGTCGTGTAAAAGTCATTTAACAGTGTTCCTGTCTGCATTGTTCTTTGGACTCAAGGCACTGCTCAAAAGGCCATGAAACTAAATCCATACCCTTCACGAAAACCACGTAATTGTGTATCCAAAACTTGCAACTGAACCACAGCTGTGATCGTGGCAAGAAAGTCACACCATGTGCTGTTGCTAGGCAGTTGCTAAGGTAGGCGGGGTTTAATGGATTGGTCTGTTTACTGTAAAGTGTCCCCCACAATCTTTTGAAAAGATTATCTTCAGGACATTGACATTTCATTCATTAATCTTCCAGGTAAACATACAAAAGTACAATTATAAAAACGATACAGAAAACATAAAAAGAACAGCAGTAAAAAAATAAAAAAATAAAAAAGCAAGAAACAAGTACTGTCCTTGTCTTTGCTTGTTTTACAGTGTATGCATAACAAATCTCAAATAAAGTAAGTTGCAGTGTTTCCATTGCCTCATATTGCCACTATACTCCTGTTCGTCCCCTTCGTTCTGCTGGCCAATCCTTACTGATGCAAACTACTGTTTCTACTCAATTCTGTGGTCAAAGAGCCTTCACCTTCATTGCACCTTCATTGTGGAATGACTAACCTCTTCATATTCGTCAAGCTGACTCTGATTTTCAAAGGACTTTTAAAAACCCACTTGTTTCAATCTACATTTTTGTAACTTTACTTTATGTTTTATATTCTGTGTTTTTTTGCGCATAGAGGCTCCTGCATTATGCGCTAAATAAATGTGTTGTATTATTATTGTTATTATTTTGACGACCTGTCATCTGGGGCGGCCAATTTCATTTTGTCAACATTCTTCAAATATGTTGGCTGCTTACCTTGGTTGCTTGATAGCAAATGTCTACAGCTGGTGTCAGGCTCAAGTGTGCATCGTCTGTGGTTTTAGTTCGTCCGTCAATCTCACTGCTGAGTGTCCTGGCCACGGATGCCAGTACTTTGGCAAAGTGCTTCTTGAGGTAGTCCCGTACAACATTGCTGGTCTCAAGAAGGTTAGAAACTGTGGGGAAGACATTTGTCGAATCAATCAAACAGAACAAATTTTGTATTTTGTGTGTATTTCTTATAATCCTGGCAGTAGTCAGATAGTCAGGAATTGATATGGGTTTCACTCTGAATTACATCACGGGAATTATCTCACAGTCACCACATGTGGTTAACCAGTTGAAACCGGATAACATGAATACACGCAAATGTTTCCCCTGCCTGGAAACGGGAAGCCGTTTTTAGACGCCATTATGTAATTTTGGACCACTGGACTGAATGTCGCCAAGCCATTAAACTGCGAAGCGTGCACAGACCACACACATGCCATCTAATGCTTCGTTTCACCCACACACGGACAACAAAGGTCGTGAAAATACTCGTATTTTGTGGCCATTGAGAGGCTACTTTTTGTGTAATCCCTGATTCCAGACCTTTGTTCTTTTGTTCCAAGAAGGGGATTACAAGGCATTGAGAGGCTTCCACCATTGTTCATTCATTGTATTTTGGCTCAATGGAGGTAAGTCAGACTGAGCCAGCAATAGAGCCATGGTTCTGTGTTTAGTTCCACTCCTATGCTGTAGGTAACGGCCGATGTTTTGCAATTCACGCTGTGTGAATTTGACATTTTCTCGGTTGAGAAACAAAACCGATGATCCAACAAAGGGAATCTTTCTTCTCTTGGCATTGTCAAGTCAGGGTTTCCTTGTGCCAGCGGTGCCCTCAAAGAAAAAAGATTCCGGCAGTTCCGCCAAAAAGAATCCCGCCAGGGGGACGAGACAAAACAAAAGAATCCTATCGATTTAGAAAACAAGCCTGTGTTAAATTGCATTAATCTATACAACACCTTTGCTCAAGGTTTCAGCAGTCAATCCGTCTCCAGACTGGGGTTGGATGAGCAACTTATGCACACCTTCCTCAACATGGCTTCTTGTTTCTGGTCGTAGACTCATCAGTACATCCAATGCCTGAAAATCAGGGATAGTTTCTGTCATGTGATAATGTGCTGGACAGGTTTTACTATGAACCATGAAAGGGTTGTGATTTACATATCAATCTCAAACTATTTTGTGAACTTTCTTTGGATGGAAATGCATGAATTTGACATGAGCCAAGAAAGGGCGAGATACTCCACGGAGGTAGAATTGGCTCCATGCCCGTCGTCATTGCCTTGATGCCCTTTGAAATGTTCCAGTACAAACTTACTCCTCCCTCACTGAGGTGCCTTTCACTAAGGGAAAACCTGCTTACCCTTATAAGAGCAGAGTACCAGGCTTTCAAGAAGAATGCACCTTGATGTGGATGGGAAAAGGTACCCAAGAGACAATAAAATGTTTTGGAATTCTAGGTTGCAGCAAAATAACTGTTTTTTTACCCACTGTTGACATAATTCTAACATCACAAACAACATTTTGGCAGCTGCCCAAGCATAAGAGGAGTCCTTCTGGTGTGAAGCAACTGTCTTTATGAACCACTGTGTTATAATAATAATAATAATTAGTTCTTACATAGCGCATTTCACAATAACGTCTCAATGCGCTTTACATTAGTGCCCTAGTCATTGGGCCAATAACATTCCTGTAATCTTTCTCAGCTCCCTGGGGAGTATACAGCCCCGAGCTGCCGTGGCGCTTTTTCAAACTCAATATCAACCTCTACCCTCGCATGTACCCATTTATAACCCTGAGTGAAGAGCAGCAATCATAGTAAAGCATCTTGCTCAAGGACACAAGTGTCATGACCGGGATTTGAACCCACACCCCGATGACTTGACCACCAGAACTTGAGTCCGGTGCACTATTCCGCTCAGCCATGACACGCTGTGTTAAGTTATATTATTTCTTAAAAGACCAAGCTAATAAACCACACGAGATAAAGAAAAACCACTCACCTTTTTTGATTTCTTGAGGAGTTTGAGATTATTTGCAAGGTCAATGAATACATGACTTGTGATCTGACTGGCTACGGATAGAACCAGTTCTTCTTCTCTGGTAATTGTCGGACTAGACACATCTTTCTTCGACTTCTTAGGAGATGTGGTGCGAGATGGATGTTGTCGTTGGATACAAGTCAAAGATTCAATAAGTTGCTGGATTTTGTCTTGGAGACTGAGAACTTGAGCGTTGGTCAACCTGAGAAGGGGAAGCATACAATGGCTAATCACTGCACAGGAAATACAGAATATTCCACTGAACGTTTAACACATACTCGCTAAGACTTATGTACATGAAACAGCAGTTGAACTGTATTTGCAACCTCACCACCCAGTGACATATTTTCAGATGGGGCTGGCAGTGTGGCTAAGGATACACCAGATGTCAAAAATCCTTCGCCACACTAGTACTAGGCTAGTATAAGCCGTCTAGTGTACGACTAACCTGGGTAGACTCCACACACAAACAGATCTTCATACTTTGAAAGTGTGTTTGGGAACAGAGGGAGGAGGGTTTAATGTTTGAATCACATCATCTTATCTGCTAGGTATTGAGTTTTAGTGAGACCACAGAGAAAGTACCTGTCTCAATGGTTAGACCATTGCTAGACACTTGTAAATATAGAGAAAGGATATGGTCCTTTGTCTATGCGTAAACAAAATGAGATAAATATCAACCCTTGACTTGAGCTTCCCTGTCAATTCTATCTCCATGACCATACAAATAAGTAGTCTAGTGTCCAACATTATATTTATAAACACATATTAAAGGTGATACAAACCAAAATAACTTAAAACCAACCTGTGAAAGTAACCAAAGACAACTACTATTTCCTGCTACCAATCATCATTAACGGTACCAAGAATAACCAATTCATGCCAATGAACTATTCCCAATCCCAATTTCAATTACTTTTATAGCATGATTATTTATATAATCAGAAGTACACCAAATCTGGCAATGAAACGGGCTAAAATGCCGTATCCGGCTGTCACTTTATATCCATGGAATTTAAGAACGTGTGTTAATAACTCATAATTATATCAATCAAATACATAGACCCAGTAACTGGGTCACTGTACTCCTTTTTTGAGATTTTGACTTGAGCGGTCGTTTTAGACCCAGTAACTGGGGCGCTGTACTTCTTTTTTTGAGAGTTTGACATTATCGGTCGTACTCTACTCTAGTATAGCGGATAAATGTCAAAATCTCAAAAAAGTAGTTCAGCGCCCCAGTTACATACTGCTGGGTCTACAGCGCCCTTGTTACTTGGTGGTCTGTAGTAGGCCTGGTATTACTCCTAGAACTATGAGGTTTGTTCCGCTATCGTCTCCACGACCCTCATAGAGTGACATGTACAAAATCCTATTCGAAACTTTCTGCCCTTCACGTTTACATGGCTACAGTTCTTTTTTGAAATCAGATCTCGCCAAAACTAGGCTCTATGTGTTCTTTCAACTCTGATCGAGCGTTGCACGGGTCCAGAAAATCCACTCCGCAAACTAAAAGTTGTTAAAAAGTGATAAATTCTCACCGTAATTCAGATCCCATTCAAACAGTATTGCAACAAATATGGCGACCGGAGTTGCAAAATTAACTGGTATGCTGCTATGCGGTGCGCTGGTCCTATGGGCTGGTTCCGCGTACCAGTTAATTTAAAAATTTGTAAAATTAACTGGTACACGGAACCAGCCCATAGGACCAGCGCACCGCATAGCAGCATACCAGTTAATTTTGCAACTCCGGTCGCCATATTTGTTGCAATACTGTTTGAATGGGATCTGAATTGCGGTGAGAATTTATCACTTTTTAACAACTTTTAGTTTGCGGAGTGGATTTTCTGGACCCGTGCAACGCTCGATCAGAGTTGAAAGAACACATAGAGCCTAGTTTTGGCGAGATCTGATTTCAAAAAAGAACTGTAGCCATGTAAACGTGAAGGGCAGAAAGTTTCGAATAGGATTTTGTACATGTCACTCTATGACTATGAGGGTCGTGGAGACGATAGCGGAACAAACCTCATAGTTCTAGGAGTAGCCTGGTATTATGGTAAAGGAAGCAAAAAAAAAATCAAAACAATCCCCCCCCAAAAAAAAAACGAGCAAAAACAACACAGTCCAGCTACTGTTACTTACTACTAAGACCATGGAGGTAGAAATAAACTACCTCCATGCTAAGACTAGTATTAGACAAGTTATATAAAGACTGAGTTTAGGCCCCCTTAGCTGTAGTTACAATATTTACCTTGCTGTATCATCAGGTGACTTTATTGTGCACTGCGGCCGACACGCTCGCTCAATCGTTTCGATACATGTAGAAACAACTCGGAATTCATCCCTCACATTGCCAGTTTTGTGATCGCTCGAAAAACCCAAACGCTCTTTAAAGGAAGACATCATCCGGTCAAACACCTCGTCGAATGCCTTGCTGGCCATTGCAGAAAACATTTATCAAAACCCTGGTAAACTCTGAAAAAGTTATGAAACATCTCTGAAAGCACATGCACGCATTAATGTTGTGACTGGTTACCAGACAGTGTACAATTGTACAGTTAGTGTCCCAAAGAACCAGACTATTGTTCTCTTATGGTCGGCCAAAAGGGTACACACGAAAGGTGCATCAACCGATCGCATCAAAACGAAGTTATAAAAACCTTTGAGGTTAGAATTCATTCAAGAACAGTCGTCTGAAACGTTGCACGATGGCCATTAATGACAAAGTCTTGAAGTTATAAGAATTATATTATGATTGTGGCAATTCTGCATGTCATGGCGGAAGTTTCATCATGGAAGTTGTTCAAACACCCCGCCTTCCGCCACGCCCTCTGCCCTTAGGCCTCGATTAAATATTTCATTAATTAACCCCACTTGACAATTCTATGAATATACAGTATACTATAGTATTAGAATCACTTTCGGTCTTGTTATTCTCCAATACAGTGATGTTGTAGGTCTATATAACTTTATAGACCAATCATTTTTATGTATAGGGGCCTACGATCACATAATCCGCCATTACACTCTCAGGAGTGTTAAATCAACAGTTCGCGGTCAGTGACAACACTTTGAAAGAGATCATGTAACTCAATTGAAGAGCTGAATTGACACTATTAAGAGTTAAATCTCAGCTTCTGAAACACTAGTTTAACACTTGTATAGTAGTTGAATCAAAAGTGTTGTCGCCAACCCAACCCTTTAAGTGTTGATTTAACACCTCGAGTTTTGAGAGTGCAATAATGGTGGAAAACACTCCCTATACTAAGTGCAGGTGATCAAAAATAGAATAGGTCTATAAATACTCAGTCAATAAATGCAGCCAGAGCTAGCTGGCACCCATGTAAAAAATATGATATAAAGCATGGAGGAATGTTTTATTCCTCCATGATAAGGCCATAAGTTGATTTTGTTTTATGAGCCATGGGTACGACTGTATAGCCTTACCATAACCGCGCCCACAAAGACTCATGAGGGGGTGAAGGGCCTACCCTTCACTCCTCCACTCCCTTTCCCAGTAGCGTAACTTAAAGGGTGGAGGCACGGGGGCACGTGCCCCCAACTGATGTCCGTGCCCCCTGGGTGCCCCCATTTGAAATCTGGTCTTTTGCGATTAAAAATTATGAGCTTTTATGTAGTAATTTCAATGTTTTTAAAACTATTTGTTTTATTTACACACAGAATGTTTTTTTTTTTTTACCTCAGCACGTCAGAAGAGCGCTGAAAAGGGGCTTGTTTAGGAAAAATCCAAACAGGAACTACGGTTTTAATTGGCCAAAAGTGCACCCTAGGAAAAATGGTACCCCCTAGTGCCCCCTAAAACCCTAGTTACGGCGCACCTGCCCCTTCCGTTATTTTAGTGTCATCTTCATGTATTGGACAGAGACATAATAATCTAGGATTGTTCTGAGATTAAAGAGAAACAAATTATTGTCGAAAATTGATGTAGGATATGGGTTTTTACAGTCATGGGAGTATTTTATTTTCGATTGTGGCAATTCAATGAACAACCGTCTGTTGATTTTTGTCTTCTGGACAGACACTATTGAAATGATTTGATAAAAGTTAATTATCAGGTTTTAAGAAATGATACCTAATTGGACTCTCAAGTTTGTAGTATCACCGGGCGAGTTATTAAATATTTACCAATCTTGTATTTTAATCTTTAATTATGTTGTGCTGTTTTTATTTTCGTGATGAGTGACTTTTTTTTCTCAAGCACACCCGGCTTCCGGGGTGCCTAAAAATAAACGAATTTAATAAACCATATAATTATTGCTCACTGCAACAATTTAAAAGTTACTAATGCTTAGGGCAAAATGAGGTTCGAGTAAGTGCCTGAGTATTTTAATGCTGGCCAACAACAGCTACGGCATAAAGCCCATGTGTGGCTTATAAGAACTTCATTATTTCCCTTTTTATATATATATATATATTTGTTTTACATGTACTGCCATATAATAATTTAATATGGACACTTGTTGCCCATCACGCACCAGTCAAATCATCATAGACGTAACTAAGGGGGCGGGGCCCCGGAGAAAGCAGCATTAATGTCCGTACCCCCATGCCGTAATTTTAAATCTGAGCCTTGGTGAAATCAGGGAGCTATTTATAGCTCCATTGTGAATTTAAAACTTCAGAATAAATTGTTACATTTTATAAGGTTTTTATTATTACTATTTTTCCCGTTTGAAACGCAGACATCGTATTTTTTTAGATTTTTTTATTTAAATGAGGGCCCTTCCGCCATGTTGATGTTCAGATTTGAGAATAATTAGCTGTTTATTATAATTGCGAATTAATGTGTGTAACAGCCTGCTACAACTCGTTGGAACACAAAACAAATATAACGGCCAACTGCAACAAACTTTCCATGAGGTTTTGTTTTCTGTGCCGGACAAAATAATGATTATATCAAGGTTCAAATGTTGTTGTTAGTTTTAGATATAAAGAAAGGAAATTCGGAATGTGAACAACCCAACTTTCTCTGTTTACGATTCCCCTATTGTGGAAATGGTTTTATTTTGTATTTTATTTAAAGGGTCTGTATACGTTTGGTAATGACTCTGAAAATTTATGGCAATAATAACTAACTAGGTAAGAAGCTCTAGACAGTATAATGCATTTTGAGAAACATTTCATTTCAAAGTACTGCAGTTATGGAAAAATATATCATTTTTTATCCCCAAAAATTTGAATCTGAGAAGCGTTATGGCCGTAACGCTTCTCGGAATGTGTATTCCAATGACGGATACTTCTTCTGCGTGAACACAACCGCTCCAGACTTTTGGCGATATCTCAAAAACGCTGCCACCTTTTGAAATGAAATTTACACAGGTTAGTTTTATGGTATATATCTACAAATATATAGCATTAAGGCAAATGTACGGTTCCAAAAACCAAAGGTATACTTTGCCTTTAAGACAAATTAGAGTCAAAATAGAGTGATTTATCCTTGTTTCCTTACATGACTTTACATTTATACTGATCGAAACACATAGATGCTTATTTATAGTTAGTACTTCCTCCATACTTCTGAAGTAGTATCATGCATGCATGCAGTTGATATACATGCAAATATGGATATCACTGACTTTGAGCATTTCCTCCTTGCGACCCCCCCCCCCCCCCCTCCGTCTCTAACTCTCACGTGACACACACCCCAGCACACACTAATGGAATAGTGATTCATGATGGTCACGTGCACAATAAATATCACTCGATATGAGTGCTACCCTCCCCTCCTGTCTCGTATAGATTAGTACACACATGTACATGGATCTACATGTACTGTACATGTACAAGACTAGTATATGTAACATGCGCATGTGTGTCAGCTTGTGTACACACACACACTAGTAGTATAGTAGTTACAGAGTGAGTGACTCACGCTTACCATTGCTCCTGCTGCATAAACGCGCTTATCAAGACGTCCGTGGAACTTGTCACTTAGCAGTGGTCTTGAAATTATTTATGAATAATGAAAGCCTACCCTGAAACCACATTGCCACTCTACAACGAACAAAATGTGGCTCAACTACAGCGGTTTTTCGGTCTGGAATTAGCCGCAACAACCGCTGAAGAACGGGCGCCTGCTCCGCCTGCTGAACTCACCAGCAACGGCAACGCCAACGGCAATAATGACGCCCGGGTGATTGACGAGAAGGACCGCGGGGTCACATACTTCCAACTGAAAAACCGCAAGTCTCCGGAGGCCCAGGAAAGATGCAGCAGGGGAGATGGAGATGCTGATGGGTCACCAGCGCCCGTCAGCTTGGAGGAAGCAGACTCTCCGGAGAGGTACCGTGTCGGGAACAGGTTTTGGTACGGTCTATTCTCCTTCGGTGCCATGCTTGGCGACGATCTGTTCTACTTCTTCATTTTCCCGTTTGCCATTGCCAACATGTCATGGTGGGTCATTCGACGATTGCTGATGGTATGGGGTTTTTGTATGTTCATTGGGCAGGCGAGTAAGGAGATTCTGCAGTGGCCAAGACCCCGAGAGCCACCTGTTATACGTCTGGAGAAGCGTTACTTCAAAGAGTATGGTATGCCGTCAACCCACGCAATGGTTGGTACTTTGGTGCCTTTTACGTTGTTAGTCAGCACATGGAATCATTATGAGGTAAGTGTCCATACTAACACAGTCCTCTACATGGTAACTCATAGTAAAAAACATGGTATAGACCTTAGACCTAGTAACTGGGGCGCTGTACTCCTTTTTTGAGAGGCTAGTACGACCGATAATGTCAACATCTCAAAAAAGGAGTACAGCGCCCCAGTTACTGGGTCTAGTAATAGACCTTATGCATTTGCCACCATCTTTGAGGTCAAACGCAGCATCGAACGTGCATTGTAGCTGTACTGTCCTCAGCGCGAGGGTGTCCTTTCCTGTACTTAATGCTCATATAGTAACGTCGAACGCGTAAACTTAAAGGTCTGTTAATTTTATTGATCTTTGTTTTATTTTCTGGTAAAACATGACATAATTAACGTTATTTGATTTAGTGGGTTATAAATTCAAGCAATAAACCACAAGGGAAACTGACGGTTAAGCCAGTTAATGTGGTCGCAGGTTCAAATCCTGCTCTAGTCACTTTTTCTTTGTTTACCCCAAAATTGGGTTATAAATTCCATAAAGTAAAAAGCCCCAAAAAAGAAACAAAATAGTTTTTAAATTTAAAATTTGGGACACAACGTCCTAATGAATATTAATTATAGAACGGAGATGTGACTACACTGAACAGCACCTTTGATGATCATTTGTTGATTTTGTTCTCTTGTTCCACAGTACCCACACTTGCTGGGCATTGTCTTAGCTTGTAACTGGACACTGCTGGTTTGCTGCAGTAGGCTTTACCGAGGAATGCATTTTATTTTGGTAAGTCACATGGTCAACAGATATTATTTATTCCTGCGCATGGACAAATAACGTGCAAAATTATGTCTCAAAATAACTCAAGGAAACCCTTGGTCACTGGCTTCCTGGTATTGGTGGAGCCAGTGTGTATGAAGTGGGTGTGGCTCAAAATGGAATTATGCCAGACCCCAGCTGCACATTACAAACATGATACCAAACACAAATACATGATGTACCATATAAGGGCACTCTACAGGCCATGCGCTTAAGCTTTTTGTAAAGTAGCCCAAGGGGCTAGTAAACTGTGCATTTTACTTACCCCAAGGAAGTTTTCGTTGCCCAAATTTTAAGCATGCATTGTCATAAGTTGTGATACTAATGGTAGCGATCTCAACCAGTTTAACAGTCAAATGAAGTTACACTCAAAAATAAAGTAACACATTTCTAAAAATGCATTATTCACATCTGAAAAGGAAGAAGTATGAGCATTATAAACAAGTAAGTTGCAAAGTTTTTAGTAGCCCACAGGGCAAGTTGAGAAGTGGTGTTTACTAGCCCATAGCAGTTTTTACTAGACATCGTGCACCGGGCTAGTGTTAAGGGTCAGCCCTGCTCTATGAGCTTGTGAAATCATATGCACACTTGGCTTTGCTTTAAATGGGACAATTTAAATTGAACAGGTTTAATGGCTGATATTTCCCACTTGTATTGGTTTGACTGTAGTTCTATTATGACTTTTCAGGATATAGTAGCAGGTGTGACACTGACGTGCTTACTTATGGCCCTCATCTGGCCCTGGCTGGATATGTTGGACCACTTCCAGTTGACCCATCCCTACGCCCCCGTCATCATCATCACCGTAACGGTCCTTCTCTGCATCCTGTATCCAGCCCTGGATGGCATTGCTGCAACCCGAGTTGATACCATCTCCATCCTCGGCTCAATGGCTGGGGGTTCCTGTGCCTTTTGGTTTAACTACCGCAACGGGATCGTCCCTGATGCCAGCGCACCGCTCGGGGGGATGATCGTGTGGCCTGATCTGTCCACTGCTGCTGTTATGTTCACCAAGTATGCTCTAGTGAAAGTCTGGGCTATTATTTTGTTCTTTGGAACGAAATTCCTCTTGAAGAAGTTCATCTACGTCGTGTTTGGCGTCCAAGTAAATGAAGAGACAAAAAAGAGGCTGATAATTCAGTTGCCGTATGGCTATATCCCTCATTGCTTAACCATGATTATTGGGTTTCAATTGGGACCATGGTCTTACAGGTGGCTTGGACTGGAATGAAAAAAAAATGAAAAATGGGGAAGAAAAAAAAGAACTGTTCTAATCATTCATTCTAGAATCTGTCTTGTACTTCAGCACAAAAAGCATCAAGAAACATACTGTGTTCTCCCTTAACAGTGGTTCGCTGGCCAAATGCTAGTTAAAACATCTGAGTACCAGTCAACATTCTCTCCTAGTGGTCCGGGTGGCTACTTCAGTGTTAAAACACGTCCCTATTTAGTATGAAATATGGACCAGTGAAAACGCTGGCGGACCAGTCAAATGACAAGCTAACTAGTCCTGCTGGCTAGTTGTTTAAAAAGTTAAGGGCAAACCATGTCATTGATCTGGTGACCAGAATTTACATTGAAACATTTAATTACAATAATAGTAATAACAATCAGTTTTTATAATAAAGTGCTTTACAGGGGTCGCAAAGTGCTTTTCAGGTTTAAGACGGGTATGCCAAGTTTTTTGAATTATGTGAGGCCCACAAATATAGCACCCTGTAAGGGTTTACTAACACAATCTGCTGCCAGCCATTCTAGACACACAAGAGCGAAAAAGCTGTTCGGGTCATACATTCTAGAACCTGTTTTGTTCTTCACAAAAGCATGAAGAAGCATACTGTCAGTGATCTGGTGATCAGAATGCACATTGAAACATTTATTTAGAATAATAATAATAATAATAATAATAATAATAATAATAATAATAATAATAATAATAATAATAATAATAATAATAATAACAATGATAGTCAGTTCTCATATAGCGTTTTTACTACAGGGTTCTCAAAGTGCTTTTTGTGTTTCAGACGGGTATGCTAAATGTGTGAATGATATTGGACCCATTCATATAGCACCTTGTCAGGGTTTATATTGTCATAAGTATACTGGTTTCTTTTCCTGCATTGCAAAATACATTCAAAGTACCAATGGCTTTACGTCCCATCCGAAGGACGAAGCAATAATGGTTAAGTGTCTTGCTTAAGGACACAAGTGTCAAGACCGTGACTTGAACCCACACTCTCCTGATCAGAAACACCAGAGCTTGAGTCCGATGCTACATTTGCAAAAGTTAGCCCATTTTGAACTGGGATAAATACTTCTGTTTATGTTCCTTTTTCCCCTTTGCATCAGATGAACGCAGGCCTTAAATTTTGAGGTTTTTTTTGTGCTGCGTTTTATTCACTACAAGTGCTTTATATATTTCAGAACAAATCCTCACTTTTGAAACTAAAATTGAGTGGAATCTGAATGTTTATCAATATGTGTATTTGATAATTACCAATCACATCATATCTTTGTAAGTTTTGGAATGAACATGTTTTTAGTACATACTTAGTCCTTGAGCTTGGATGGTTGTAATTAAAATGATAATGTGTGGTTGTGTGTGATTTCTGTATTGGCCTTTCCACAAGTAACACAGCTTCTCAGGGCTCGTCGTCTCCTCGTTGCCTTACAGTGTTTGAATTTGGGGTTCAAACTGAGTGACTTCATTCCAGCGCTACAATGCTTTTGAAAAGGCCCAGTGTGACCGTGGGGGTAAAATCGTGGTGATTGGTAAAGGAGCATGGACCTAGCTCGGTGGTTGGATGCAGCTCTTTACTTTGTTAATCTCTGTTTTATGAAAAATGGTTGCATGGTTTGAATATCCATGTGTGACCCAATGCAGCTTAAACGCACACACTGTGTGTGTACAGAACTTCTAACGTGTGTCGTGTAATGTGTGTCTTTCAGGTTACCTCTGCAGGTGAACTCATATTATAGTAAAAGATATAATGATATAACAATAGCTACTCAAACACAGTGTGCCATGATGATAAGGGGGTGGATTGTATACATGTCTGTAACGGAATAATTTGAAATTATTTTCACCAAACGTGCAAGACAAAATCAGAAGTTAGTATTGTACAGTTATTCATTTCAGAAGGAGTCAGTAATTTGTTGCCTTTAAAGTCGTTAAAATAGTGAACGGCCTCTCACTGGATAGAGTAGTTTTTTTGTACCAAAAACGTTAAAAACAAATGCTTCCTAAAATCAGGTGCACAAGTACATGTGCATTCCCTGTTAATGGAGTTTGTGGATGCTGATCAAGTCCCATTTTGAAATTCAGTGATTGTCGGTACAAACTGTGGACTGTATGCTGAGTCGGATGCAAACCAGAGATCATGCGAGTAAACACTTGTCATCTTTATTCAAACGATTTGTATCCCTTGTGCTGTACTCTGAAAAACATGCACCGGATATGATATGCAGGGCGTTAGTTACGTTGACAGTCTCCCAAGAAGTGTTTTGAAAATGAAAAGCCTTTATTTGTATATTGCTCAAAAGCCTTAAATTCTTATCTTGGTGGTGGTAAACCCATGGCCTATTAGTCTGTGACCTTGTTAGGTTAACTGAAGTTGGTCATTGCACTAATGATAGTTGCCCTATATGTTTAAAGCTTAGAGCAAGTTAATTCAAGTGGGTAATTGGTACAGCAGTGTACTAGCCTGGTGCGGGGGGGGGGGGGGGGGGGGGTTGGAGGGTGGCCATGATCCCCCATGAACAAAATCCAGATACATGGCACCTAACCCCCTGACCCCCCCTTGCTGAAAAGCAATGCCCCCCCCCTCCTGGCTACGCTGCTGTGGTATGGTACAACCATGAGGTTAGTTTGTTACTACTGTGTTCCGTGTTGTTGATATGTGTACCATTGAAGAATTGTGCTACTACTGTGTTAATATATATGGCTTATAACATTGTCATATTAACATGTAATATAATTAGAACAATGAGGTAGAATCTTCTAGGTTTTAATGTAAGGCCACTAACAATTCAAAGTATTTACACTACGCTGTCTCTGGCCCAATTTCACAGAGCACACAAACTATGATATGGTAAGAAATGTTGCTTAGCGAAAATCAGGGTACCATCCTGGCTGGTTCCCTGCTAATTATCTGCTTTGTACGCAAATGTGCTACGCATCATTTCTGCTGAAGCGGTTCTGTGAGATTGGATCTAAGACGTTTAGGTTGGTAAGTTGATTATAACAGGTGGATTTTCTAAGGTTTAGCTTTCATTGACGGTGTTTGAGTTGTAAGAAGAGTTTTCAGTGGTGTTTATAGTATATATTTTTCCTGTTTGAATATTTATCCTGCATGCAGACGTGTAATCATGATGTGAGCATGGGTTAACGATATTTTCCTAATTTAATCATATTTTTGGATGTGAAAGCCGCAAGATTAGAAAAAAAGAATGAATCCTTCCAAGAATCAATACCACCCTGTAACATGTTTAGGATTTTTTTCATCTACGTGCCATAAATTTTTATTCATTTTTTTTTGTAAATTCAAGAGTGAATTCCATTCAGTGTTCTTTCCATAAGTAAATTTGTAAATGATTTTCCTTTCTTTTACTCTTTCGTTGAACCGTGATCCCAAGGAAAAAAAGTATGGGAACCTTTGAGTGGTAAGAAATGGACTAAGTAAGAAAAACAGCACTAATATCAAAGACGATAGCGAGTATATTTTGATCAAACAGACTTATTTTTAAATGGATTGAAAGACAATAGCTTCCTGGATATAAGGCGAATACTGAAGTGCAAAATATTCAGTTTGTAGTGACAGAAATTACATTGTTTACATGTATGAATAATTGCAACTGAAATCTTAGTTTTGTCTACTTTATATGTGACTTTTTAATGTAGTGCAGTTAGTATAACTGCGCTACATTATGCTACTCCAGTATACTTGTATGTGTGTGTTGTGTTGTCATTTAGCCTTTGAGAAAGACTCTGCTAGGGTCCTAACGTGAGGCCATCAACACTTTTTTTGCAACAGGTCCGTGTGGTTGGTAAGCAGCTTGCAACAGCTAATTTTATTTTTTACATTAAATTTAAATTATATTTAATTTAAATTATATTTAATTTAAATTATATTTAATTTAAATTATATTTAATTTAAATGCTACCAGTACGGTAGCATTTAAATTAAGCTGCAGTGCATCTGACAGGGATCGGACACTGATCGGAAGAAATGAAAAGAGACATCTTTTTTGAAAGTTTCCGCTATTCTGCTCATCACATTGTACTTTTAAAAGGAGAAAAAAAAAAAAACCCACGGAATCTGAGTTGGTTTGTGCACTTACAGTTGTATGTTTAAAAAAAGCCTATAATAATACAGTGGGAACCATTTCAACCGTACAGCGTGCCAAATGGAACAATGTCTCACTTATTTTTTGTACATTTGTAATTCATTCATGGATGTTTTTTTTACTGGCAGCGCACACATTTCACGTCTTCACCAGTAGTGCGCACAATCCTTTCACATGGTCGTAGATTCCTGTTGTTAATTGAGCTTTGATAAAACTAGCCCTAGACGTTCTCAAAGTTCTTTCATGAATTGGCTGTTGACAAGATGACTTCGTTTTTCTTACGTTATCATTGCTTATTGTCTTCTTTCTATTAAGATTCAAATGAAGATAAAGAAATTATATAATTTTTGTAAATGTTATATAGAATTGAAGTGGCTATAATTTCAGATAAAATGTATATTACATAATATCTGTTTTGGGTTCCTTGTGATTCATTGCTTGATATGTAATATCTGAATACATCTTTGTCTTGACTGTGCTCATGTCATTTGATTGACTCAACATGTAGATATTCTTTTTGTCGCTATGGGTAAGTGGTTGACTAAGAATGAGATTTAAATTATAACTGAAATTAATTGAAATCAAAGTTTGATCTAATCATGTATGCTTTGTGTGGTGAAGGGTTATTAAGTAAAGTTTTCAGGGAGTGTACACCTCTGGGTCCATTTTCATAGAGCTGCTTAAGCACAAACAAAATTATGCTTACCAGAATAAGGTTACCAGCCAAAATAGCATGTCACATGTACAATCTGTGACAGGTATCCTGCTTATTTTTGCTTAGCAGAACATTTGTGAGCACTATTTTCTGCTTAATAAGCAGCTCTTTGAAATTGGGCCCTGCAGGACCCAATTTCATAGGGCTGCTTAAGCACGAAAAGTAGCTAAGCACAAGAAAATTATGCTTACCAGAATAAGGTTACCAGCCAAACTACCATGTCACATGTGCAATTTGTGACTGGTATCCTGCTCATTTCTGCTTAGCAGAAAAGTGTTAAGCAATATTCACTTCTTAAGCAGCTCTATGAAATTAGCCTCTGGTAACGTCTTGAGTTGTCTTATGGCAAATCACTCTCTTTAATGTTGCATAGGTAAATTAATGAATGAAATAGTATCGGTAGAATCCTATTACTAAAGTCAGTGCCTCCTGCCTAGTCACATTGGTTCCTTGATCATTATGTTCAGTACTTCCAGCTCCAAAGGATGCCATCATTATGTTTAGTGTCTCCCGGATTTCTAAATTCAACTGTTTTAAGACATTTCTGAAGTAAGACAGAAAATATGTATTTTATTGTTGAGAGAAAAAAGTCTACGTACTTGAAATGAAAATAACCAAAGGTGTACACTTCCCTTGAATATCAAATTTTTATTTTCTATAATAATTAAACACTTTGATTACTGAAATCTTAATTGGCTGTTGAATTTAATTATATGATTATAACAAATATAAGAACGCAAGTAAAATTAAAAACCGTTCTGAATTGGACACAGTCGGCTCTGAATTGGTTTTGTTGGATGCATGGCCTACTGATATATTGAAAGGCTTTATTGAAAGGGGTTCAGAAAAAAATTGCCCTCGACAGGGCGGGTGAGGGGGGGGGGGGGGGGGCAGGCGCGGGGTAAATGCAAATCAAAACAGAACATCAGGTGGCATTGGGGGTATGCCGACATGCCCCCTTCATAACAGTGCCTTAATCGCCCCTTTATGTAACAATTTTCCCCTCCCGATTTTATTATCAGATTGTTTCCTATGGGGATAGGTCACAAAGCCCCCACCCCACCCCCACCCCAAGGACTATAGGTTTTACTGAAAACATGGAGGTAAAATAGACTATGTTGGGCAATCCATCATAAGACAGTTTTGTTTGAAATTTCCACAAATTTTTACTGTGTTTATGATTTCTTTGCCTGGTGGGTATGGGGAGTCCACAATTCGATGTGATCTCTTTTCGTTTAGTGTCTTCGTAAGACTTGTATGGTATGTGTCTTTTCGTCTATCCAAAATGATTGGCAGACATCCCTGAAATGACGAGGGGCCGGTTAAGAGACCATAAACTCCTACAACCGTTCTAATACCTTGAATTTAAATAATCTCCTTGGAAAATCCATCTCGATATTTGTAGTTTATTCCATGTGACGTGATTTTTGTTTCTAATCCGAAATGAAAAGAGGTCTCGTGAAAGAGTCCCCGCCCCCTTTCTTGTAGTTCAACAAACTTTCTGACTCCAGCTTTGTTGTTGGCAACCTGTTGGGGGTAAACGAACTTTTCCCGTAATTGATGGTCCTGTGCACATGTGAGAGAGCGGGCGAATCGGGCGCGGTTGAATTTAGTAAACAAACATTGCAAGTACATTACACACTCTACACAGTCGATCGTTGATGTAGCCATGCAATAGAGCTAGATGTAGTCAAGGGAAGTATACCACCATATGCTGAAGACAGAACATTCTACAGTTTGTGCCGTTTGCAGTTAACTACAGATACTAGAGTAGTAGTTCACATCTGCAACCATGAAAGTGACGATTACTTGGCCGAAAATATTTGGTTCATCAGAGCAAAGTAGGCTGCCATTGTACGACGCATACACCGTGGCAAAACTCCAAAGATGGTTCGGTCTCTACCCCAATTATGCTTCTTTCGAGAACAACGAACATCCATCATCTCTGACCAACAACAACGGGGTAGAGACATGCACCGGTGATGAAGGGCAGTCAGAGCAGACGCTGGGAGAAAACTCCATCGACGAAGGGGGTAACGAACAACCACCGTGCTTCATTGCCCAAAACAAGCTGTGGTATTACTTGTTCTCCTTTGGAGCTTGGCTTGGAGATGATTCCTTTTATTTCGTTGTTTTCTCCATGGTTATTTCCAACCTATCGTGGTGGGTTTCAAGACGAATGCTGCTAACATGGGGAATATGTATGTACATCGGGCAGGCGGCAAAAGAGTTGTTGAAATGGCCGCGGCCGAGTGAACCACCAGTGGTCCGGCTAGAGAGACGGTACTTCATGGAGTATGGAATGCCATCCACCCATGCTATGGTCGGTACTTTGATGCCATTCACCTTCTTGATTGGCACTTGGAATCACTACGAGGTAACTTTTTTCAACATTCACCCTCTCTATGTGATGCCATAGAAATAAACCACTAAATAACTTAACAATTACATTTCTCTATGAAGTTAATAATAAAGCCAATTTAAACAATAATTATTCATAAAGTTAATTTAAACAACTGGGACATGATTACTTTTTGTTTGAAAATTTGAAAATATGCAGGAAAATATATTCATTATTAAAAAAAAAAAAAAATTCAATTTAAAAAGAGTACAACAAATTTGATTAGTTTCTTTCTGTAAGCTCACTCATAAATTTCATAAAAGAATATTTCAGTCTGTTATTATTACTGTCAAAGTTGAGGAAATAGTATTTGAAGACCACCCAAATAAAAGTTGCCTTGATTGCTGCAATCCAAGCCCCAAATCAATGTGTATAAAATTCCTGACAAAGTATTTTAAACGGTTGTTTTCTCAAAAACTTGACCGACATTGATATTTTTTATCTATATTTGTATGGTGTGTTTATATTTAAGAGTATGAGAATTACTTGACTCTTAAAAAAAAAAAAACCCAAAACCAACAAATTATTACATATTAAGCTGACATAATTTTCTCTTTGTGCAAAATGTGCAATAGCAAGCGGATGAGCAGGATTTCAAACTTTCAGTAACAAACTAACATAGTACCCAGAATACATGAATGCTTCTTTAAATGTAGAAGCTGAAAGGCTTTCGGTATACTCTCCTGCCCAACTGTCCCATGCCACAGAATGCCACAGGAGACTGTGGAGACTAAGTCCACAGTACACAAGCCATGGGGTTTCCTGATAATGCTAGCCGTGCAAACAGAAGAAACCCATGCACCCAATGCTAGCCTGGAAGATATGGTACTTTGTGCAGTCTGTTGCCAGTGTGGGGTTAATCTTTGAACTGGCAATCTGAAATTCATCTGGGCCATGTTTGTACATTTTTTTAATTTACAAAGGGACTTTTCAAACTTATGGAAAGTCTCTTTGAACATTTTAAAGGGTAACATAATAAGGCAAAAACTGGAGTAAGCAACTGATGATGTGGTTGCAGTGACTCCAAACTAGAATTATAATGCCTGAGACTATGCTCAGACCATAGAGCCGAGGACAAAGACTTGCTTTATGCTCAGACTGACTGGCAGCTTGGTTTTTGTGTTAGTCTGCACACCTCGATAACTTTGTCAATAGTAAGCAAAAGTTTTACCCATGCATCAATAAAACTGTAGTGATATACAACCACTATTGATTTTTGAAAAGTGTGCATTCAAACCATTGACAAAAGTAGTTTTAGAGCAAGGAAAGCTGATGTAACAAATTGACTGGGGAAAAAAAAAATATGGTTGCTCACATTTGTGAGCGTATCATGCACAGTGATCTCTTCCACTGGCAAAATGCCATTTCTGGTGATCAGTTCAAGATGGCCTCAGATTCTAGTGAATCTCAATAAAATTGAGACCTCTTAGATTCGGACCTCTTAAGTTCTTACTAACATCAGATTCAGAAATTGCAAGCTGGTCAGGCTCGGCTAGTGAAAAAAAAAACGGGAAAAAAAACCAAACCAAACAAAACAGTAAACAACTTTGATACTGACGATTGATCCATTGATTAAATAAACATTACATATGTTTTACTTTTCTAGTATTCGCATACATTGGGTATAGTATTGGCATGCAGCTGGGCTTTGCTGGTATGTGTCAGCAGATTGTACAAAGGAATGCACTTTATTCTGGTAAGTGACTGGGGAAAAAAACAACTTTAAAGCAATTATTATAAGTTGCTAAGATATAGTTTATTCTTCTTTTTGTTTTCTTTATGCAGGAAAGGGTAGGGACATTGGAGGGTTATTTTGGACAAGGGTATTGATATAAAAGAACAAAATGTAGAAATAAGATATCATTCGTGCATTGTCATACATGTATTTTGACCATACATCTCCCAGAAAATATGAATTGGAGTTAAAACAAGATGATTTGTTGGTTTAGCAACTTTAGAAGCTTCAGTGTAGATTGGTTGCCTTGAACTAGTGCCCAGTTGAAGGGATTCCACAATGACACCATTGTGTACGCATTTTTTTGACTATATTACACACTGACTGACTCTTTGTCATTTTGCATATTGCATTCACTACTATATGATTTATAGTACAGTCCCAGCAACATCATAAATAGTGGTATATTATGGATGGGACTAATGCCCAGAAACCACAGTCATACTCAATGCGGTCATGCTCAATGCCAGTGGCATCCAGACTTTTCCGGGTGGAAAATGGGGAGTGATGATATCGGTTAAGAGATTGCCTTGTAAAAGATTTGGGATTGTCTTTTGTTACAATTTTTGTACAACTTGTGCTGCATCGTGGCACGGCCAAATTCATTTTTTTTTCCAAGAACAAATCTTTTTTTGAGAAGAAATGAGGTCACAAACTATTTTTACGATAATTAAACCCACCCTCGGCTGTCAAGATAATGATATTGCATGGTTCTTATGGTTTATATTTGTTTTGCCGCAGCTAGATGGTTGACATTGTCAGATGTCTGTGAAGGTGTAGTGTCACAGATGAATTGACCATCATGACGATAAAGCATCTGAGATAAATCAAGATGTGGGAAAATTATCCACCAAGCCACATCCTTTGCAAGTAGATACTGGTAAATTACTTCTTTCATATGATATCATTGGGCTTTTTTTTTCTTTTTCCATTTCTTTGTGTGTTTCTTCATGATTCTTTTTGCTGACAGGATATTTTGGCTGGTGTGACCATAACGTGCATTCTGATGCTGCTCCTTTGGCCGTGGCTGGACCTCATGGATCATTTCCTGTTGACCCATCCCCAGGCCCCACTGGTGGTCATCTCGATGTCAGTGTTCCTCTGCATCATCTACCCCAGCCAGAACGGGGTTGCTTCGACCAGAGCGGACACCATCACCATCCTGGGTGCAGTATCTGGTGCTTTCTGCGGCTTCTGGTTCAACTACCACACCGGGATGCTTCCTGACGCTCTAGCCCCGCTCGGTGGAGTCATCGGTTGGCCGGGCTGGAGCACAGCAGGGTTGATGCTAATCAAGTACTCGCTGACCCAGCTGTTGACCGTTGTCATATACTTGTCAGTTAGAGCGTTTCTCCTGCAAGTGATTTCGGTTATTTTCAATATTGAGATCAATGAGCGCAGCAAACGGCTGCTGTTTGTGGAGCTACCATACCGCTACATCACTTTCCTTGTGCTAGTTTCTAGCTCATACGTCAGTGTCCCCTTGTTGTTCCAAAAGCTTAGTCTGGAGTAAATGGACGGGGGAGCTAGGAGTTTTAGAAGGGGTTGGGGGCAACTCCCGTTTTTACATTTATTGCAAAGAAGTTGCGCAAAGTTTCTCATTTAGAGGGCAATGGCTAATTTTCTGGTTCAGACTCAGTTTTCCAGGGGCCTTTTTTTTGTTTTTTCTTACTTTTGCCTCTTTTTCATATCATAGCAAACAACAAACCCATTACGAACAAACAATCCAAAAACAACCCCCTCCCTCCCAATGTGAAATGTGGGGCCTAAAAGGAGAGTTTAATTTTTCCTCAGTTTTTCGCTTCATATGAATGTATTTATTATCATGCTTTATCGTCAATCATAAAGTTTAGTTAGCTTAGCATTGACCAGACAAAGTGGTAATGTTCTTGTTGTATCGTTTTCATGGTATGAGTTATGAAACAGCATTGGTACCAACAAAAGTCCAAACTGAAATTAAGTTTCGAAAACTCGGTATAAACAGTTCCAATCATTTTTTTAGAAATGAGTTCGTTACCTCCCAAGTTGGCTGCTGGTGTGGCAAACCCTTGCTGTGAGTTTGAATTCATTCTCTCAATCATAATTAAACTTGACAGATCTGATGTACTCTAGACTGTACGTCTTGCAAATCCAGTTCATGAATTTACTAACTGTTAAAAACTAAGTGTTGTGCTTTTACCTTTGAGAGGTGGTGAAACATTATCCTATAAGTTGCAGTTTTACATCAAACTTTCAGTAATAATTTGCAGCACTTCACAGAGATAATAATATGACATTAAGGAATACTCTGTGGACACACCGATGGAAGTGGAACCATGTAGACCTGAGAGTCAAAGGGTACAGCCATCAAGCTTTTCTAACACTCAAAACTAAGCTGAATTGGAAAATAGCCAGGCCCATATCGCTACTGCTTGCAATGCAGGAGCTTGACACAAAAATGGCTGCAGCATTGTATAGGTTATATGGTCAAAATCTTTTGATGAAGTGTGTCTTATTCAATATTATGTTAATGTTTGCAAGAGATTGTCAGCAAGTCTGAATATTTCAACGGACTTACAGAGTTAGTAGTATTTCTTTGGGAAAATGTGATAACAATATAATAAAAAAGCTATAAATTAAATGTGTGATGCATTATTGGTTTGATATTGGCAAACAAAATATAAATAAATTACTACTAATACTAATAATAAGAAGAAACGAGTGATTTTTTGGTATCTGTGAGCTTACTTATCAATTTGAAGCGAACAATAATTTCCTGAGAAATTTGCGAATTCAGTTCAATTGAAATAAAGCACACTTGTTTTGTATACAAATTATCTAAACAAAATGATCAATCTTTAAATGTGTGATGTTAAAAGTAAATGTAGAGGATTGGATCTAATATCAATAAGGGAAATGAAGAAAGGTCCTGGAAAGTAGTACGCCTTATCTCACAGTCTGTCTCTGTACTGCATGGAACATTATTTTTAACTCTATTGATAACTCTTAGTGTTTTAGAATTGTTTTAGTATGAAGTGTTAGAAAAAAATAAATATAAATACATTTATAAATACATTTCTAATATCCCCTCCACCCACCCATGCCTACCCACCCATTATGCTTCTAATTTTGCTTTAGACTATTTTGAAATACATATAGGTCACCTAGTTTACTTAAAGTTTCTTTCTTCCTGATTTACTGCACCTTTTCTTTCCAAACTAGCAATATTGTTGATAGTATTATGTCATTTGTTAAAAACAGCATTCATGTAGTAACAGTTTTATATTGTGGTATAGTTAAGTTATGTTTAAAAAGAAATGTGTTAACCAATGCAAGGTTTAAATTTATGACAACACCATTTTTTCCTGTGTGCTTATTTATTCGGATATTGCTGCTAAAAGAACAACAATGGGCTGATTGTTCTTGTAAGTGTCCTCTAACTTTAAAATTGTTAACTGTTATAAAGACTTGAAATTATCTTTTTGTAAAACTTAATGAAATTGTACTAAATTTCAATTTCTGTTGTTGTTGATTGAATCAATTAAAGGCACTGTATACCGGATTGGTAAGGATAAAAAACATTGTTTAGTTTCAGTCTGAAAGTGTACTGTATGAAGTTAGTACTAGAACCAATTTTTGTGTGATATATTTCGCTCTGAAATACTGCCATATTCGAGAAAAGTGTATCTGAAAACCTTTTGAAAAATGCAACAACTGATTTATGTTGTAACACTCGAAATTATGGACGATGTGTTTACAATCATGCTGATATGAAAACTGCACGTTTTTAACTATTTTCTCCGAACTCAGACGACGGTTGAGCCCAATATGCACTATCAGCTTTATCAATCCTGTATATTGCCTTGAATTAATCAAAATGTTTACTCTTAATGTATTGTTAGTAATGAATTCCTTCTTATAATTATCTCTTCGCAAATAAACATTGAAGTACAAATACAATGTATTGCCTTACGCCTTATGATGCGTCATTGGTTTACGACATAAATACATAAATAAATAAATGCATCAGGTTTCCATTCTGAACTCAGAATTAATAATTAGAATCAGAGATTTATATTTTGTAATGATAGTCTACTACGCAGACGAGACTTTTCTATTCGTGTAATTTGTTATAAATCACAATTTGTGTATATTCTGTCACGTATATATTTTATTCAGACATAAAATAGCTGCATGACTTTTAAACACATTAAACTGATATAAAGGGGTTTGTGCATGAACCAGTTGATACTTGGAAAGAGCTATAGCCAGTGGATGCGACTGCCTTCATTCATTTGTAGCATTGAGTCGTTAAAATGATACTTCATAGCTCTGTACAACACGTATTATTTGAATAATAAATTGGTGAAGCAAAACACAGAAAGCAACTGAGTTGAATGTGAGTTTTGTCGAGTTGGAATTGAAGGTTTTGTAAATGTAAACCGAGAGGTGTTTTTGAATATAAAACATAATTATTGACAATTACCTTCCAACTTTTTTCTTTAAAAAAGGTCAGGGGAAAAATTGTTCTGCTATAAATGAAAGCGTTTTCAAAACGCCGTTTTGGTCTTACATTTTTTAATATGCTAAAGTAAAAAAGAACGGGGGTATCCGATCGGTTCACATTGGGTAGCAGTGCAAACGTTTTTAAATATTTCTAAATAGAACAGGCATTAAACTTTAAAGCTGATCAGCATTTCCTCTTTCCTGAAAAAGGAAGTGTCACAGGAAAGATAAAAATAAAAAATAAGCACTGTGAAAGATAAGTGTGGTTTGCTATTTCCAATTTGTTTTAACTACAAAGTTGTACGTCTGATAGAAATGATAATTTTGAAAGCTTTGCGCACTATTATTTATTATTTTTTACTATGTCAAAATGTAGATAAAAGCCGGCAGGTAATTTTACGTACTAAATTAGGCCGTGTCCGAATGACTGGCTTCAGCAGTGGCTACGGCCGGAAGGCCGAGGATTCCTATTCTTCAACGTTGGCGTTGCAGCCAGCGGCCATAGCCGTAGCCGAAGTCGCTTGATTCGGACACGGCCTACGACTGTATTTTGTATTATTTTGTTAATAAGGGACCAGTCTAACTTCGTTTGGGGCCATGCTTGCCTATTGATTTCGGATTACCCATTGGGTATACAATTCTAGGAATCGTAGGCGTCGCAGCGCCAAACATACTAACACATTAATGAACCAGTCATAAATTCATAACTTAGGCTGCACACTGAAAAACTTTAAGATCGACCTATGTTGCAGTTGCCTCCATAACTCTCCATATACAAACATGCAGAGTTATGGAGGCAATTGCAACGTACGTCCAGCGCCACTAGGGTACAATTTTAGGGGGCATAAGGGGGGCACAATTTTTTCTAGAGGGGCACTTTTGGCCAATTAAAACATAGTTTCCGTTTGTATTTTTCCTAAACAAGCCCTTTTTCCGCGCTCTTCTGACGTGTTGAGGTAAAACAAATAAAAAATAGTTTTAAAAACATTGAAATTACTACCGGTACTTAAAAACTCATAAAATGTCACATTTTATTCTGGTAATTTTTAATCTCAAAAGTCCAGATTTCAATCGGGGGGGGGGGGGCATGCCATCCCCTCCCTTAGTTACGCAACTTGTGCGTAGGTCTAGCTTAAAGTTATCAGTGGGTAAGTCATGAATTTTAATGATTGGTTCATAATTATGTTGGGCGCTGCTACGTTCGATTATCCGAAATCAATAGTCAAGAATTGGCCACAAACGAAGTTAGATTGGTCCCTAGGTGCTGTCGCTCTTGATTGGTTTAGAGCGCGTCACATACGTCATGTTTTTACTAGGGAAGCCAAGGGAACGCGACGAACTGAATTACGTCATGGCAACCAAAGTACTATCGTCCATAGCAACGGCCAACGGCTATATTATAGGATGCATCACCGCTTCGAGTGCTATGGTTAAAACTACTCCCTAGGTGATCCCGATCCGACAGAAAACTTGACGGACGGTCATACGAAAAAAATAGACGCTGCAAAATAGGACACCTTTCCTTCCCGCGATGGCCACTTTCTGTATTGGAAATCAACACCCTTGTTTTTTTGTGAAAATGTGATGGGCGTAGCTCGGAAGGTCCCCGGACCGTTAGAAAGAGGAAAAGAAAAATGAAGTAAGATTTCACTGCACATTGTGTTTTTATTTCAAAAGACTGGAGACTTCAAAAAGAATTGTTTGGGGGTATTTAGCGTCGGTTGCTACATACAGGACTTCTATACAGAGGGTGCGCCCTTAGAGGCCACACCCTTGACAATGATTCACATGACGTCATCACACGAGCTTGCGTGTGTATGTGAACGTAATATTCAGGTGAATATTTACCTAAATATTCACCTAAATATTTACGGGTGTATTTACGTAAATACTTACGTAAATATTCACGGCACGGGCAAAATCGTGAATTATACGCCAATATTGGCGTAAATATTTGAGACTTAGGCCAACGTCGTGATGATATTTCGCAAAATATTGGCGTATACTTTTACGATTTGTGCCCAAACTATTTAAGTAAACATTTGCGTAAATAATGATGTATGTGCGATGTCCCTTTAATTCAGAAACCACAAAATAAATAAATACTAGAGGGAAATGAATACTATGGAAGAGGTTCTTATGAAAGGGTTCAAGTCGATTGAATAACCTATGACCGGTGTCAGCGCCTATCACGTCTGGCCCGCGTGTACAAAAGTGGTGCGATAATATAATTTTATTTTTATACTCACTCAATGCAAACTTAGACTGGCCCCTCAAATGACAGGCTCCGGATACAATTTTAAATAGATTCCATTGGTGGGCTTAACTGGAAGTGAAATAGTTGGTGCACGTGCGATGAGCCAAACACCGACTATAAATAATGTACGTGGGAACGTGTTACCAGCCAAGAATGTCAAATGTCAAATTTCTGAATCTGAATAGCAGGAACACGGACATCTACTCATCGTGATGCGCACACTATCCAGCCCATCATGCATATCAGTCGGTGCTCCTGACAGCCCTTCTTTTGTCGTCGTACATGGCTGATAACTGAATCTCCATCATGAAGTTAACCCTAAATCGGCCAAAATGCTACCGTCCTTCACCCGAAAAGAGTCGGTTGCCCTTGTACGACTCGAACACCGTCGCATATCTTCAGAGATGGTTCGGTCTTTACCCCGGTAATGATGCCGACAACGGCAACCCATCCCTGTCAAACGCTGACAGTGGGCCAACAAGGAACGGGGTATCTGCTGGAGCGGATGAGGTCCACGGAGAAACCCGGAAGCAACATGATCAACCACTCTTCATCGTTCGAAACAAGTTCTGGTACTACTTGTTTTCATTCGGTGCTTGGCTTGGATCAGATTCATTTTATTTTATCGTTTTCTCGTTGGTTATTTCCAATCTATCTTGGTGGGTTTCAAGACGAATGCTGCTGACATGGGCGATAACAATGTACATCGGGCAGGCGGCGAAAGAGATCTTGAAATGGCCGCGGCCGAGTGAACCCCCCGTTGTTAGGATGGAAAGACGCTATCTGATGGAGTATGGAATGCCGTCCACCCATGCTATGGTCGGTACTTTGATGCCATTCACCTTCTTGATTGGCACTTGGAATCACTATGAGGTAACTTTGCACACCACTAATTTAAATTGCTATTTATAGAATAACAAGCCTGCAAAAAAGCTACAGTACTTAAATATGATAGCAATGTAAAAAAAACAACAAAAAAAACAAAAAAACAGGAGTTGAAAGTGGCATGACTGGGGAAAGTACTGAGTATACAATGAGTGCATGACACACATCTAGACCCAGTAACTGGGGTGCTGTACTCCCTTTTTTGAAATTTTGTCTTGGATGGCCGTACCTAGTATTTTACTATTAGTAATCTACTACTACTAGTAGTAATACTCGACGATCCAAGTCAAAATTTCAAAAAAGGAGTACTCTACAGCGCCCCAGTTACTAACAACACACATATGGGTGTGTGGCCTATGAGTCAAATCAAAATAATATTTCTTTTTAATGCAAAAATTAACATAAATTGAAAGCAATCTCAATCAAAAGCAATGACCAAACTAGTTACTAGGCTAACCGAAGCTTGCATTTTATCATGGAGAAAAAAAAGATGCTCAATGAAGACAATGACAATGATGGCAAAAGATGAGGGCTACAATACTTTGACCCAGTAACTGGGGCGCTGTACTCCTTTTTTGAGATTTTGACATTATCGGTCAGCACAGCGCCCCAGTTACTGGGTCTACAATACTCGTACAGTCCTAGTCTAGTTGTACATTGGGCTATGACTTTTATTTGTAAATCAGGTTGAGAGGTTGTACGCAATTGGCTCCACTACTTTGTACTACTAGTGTAGTGGAGCCGATAGTAGATAGTTCCCTATAGACGTCATTTTTCCGGGCAAATTGCATTTTGGCTTGCTGGCGCTTCAGGCGCTTAAATTATTAATGCAGCCGTGTTGTTCACTAACCAATCGTGCAATGCGTTTTGTGAAATGCGCGCGTGCTGCACGCCGTTCTTATGCGAAACGCACGACCGTGTGTTCCAAATTGCCGGTAAAGATGGCTGATTTACCTCATATTGGGAACTATTTATCTATAGTGAAACCTTAATTAGTCATAGTTTTAGGAGTTGGGTAATGTGTGACTGCTGATAGAATACAACCGTACAAAATCTTACGCAAATCAGGTTGGCTCTGTGGTTTCTTTCCCTGCCTTTCAATTCACCTCTGTGGACCCCGGTTCGAATCCCACCTCAGACCTGGAGCCTTGCATGTGGGTTGTTTTTCAGTCCCTACCTGATTGCTTGGGTTTCCCCTTCAGTAATTGTAGTCTATAGGGTGCTTGTTACAACAGTCTGTGGAGTTTTCTGTTTATTTTTTTAAGGATCTTCACCAAATTCTTGAAGGGAACTTAGTGATGAAGTAGTAGAAAATATCTTAACAAAAATAGATTTGTTTTTTCTTTCTTCCTTCTAGTATCCACATGCATTGGGAGTAGTAATAGCATGCAGCTGGACTACACTGGTGTGCTTCAGCAGACTTTACAAAGGAATGCATTTTATACTGGTAAGTGGCATTTTATATGAATGTATATTCCATGATATATTAATGGTAATGGCTACTGACCGATGTGGCCGGTTTGACCTGGCACAGAGCGTTTCAACAGAGGGGGTGCTGTAGATCAAACTCCCCATTTATAGACCTTGTGCAACTTTGTCACAGATCACACACGTGCTTTCAACATTGCCATTTTGGTGATCACCTCTCCATAAGAAAAGTACACAAGGTTCATGTTTGTTGTAAATATTTAACAGATTCAAGCGGGAATTTTGTAACCGCTTCTAAAAACTGAAAACTATAGCGTCACGTAATGAAAAATGCATAACAAGCTTACTTTCACAATGAAGATTTTGATTTTTCTACTTTGAGTTTAAAAAGAAGCTTTTATGTGGTGGAACTACACAAAACTGATCAACACGGTGTGTCCGCCTGACGCGCAGCAACATTACACACACAATTTAGCGTAACGCAGAAGATATTTCTTTGCAGCGATTGGCTCAATACTGCATCTAGCGTCGCGCACGGGATAATTATACCAGTTGCACGCGACTGAAATACGCGCTGGTGATCACCGCAATGATTGCAAGTGATCGGTGACTTCACATGCTCAAGGTCTATAAACCACATACTTTGTCAGTGTGCCTAAAAGACAAACCACAAAACATACATTGCAATAGGTGCCCAGTAATTTGTTTAACCATTGTCTCTAAGTTGATCAAGAAATGAAATTAATGGTTTAACATTAACATGCAAGACACTTCCCGGAAAGTGTCAGATTTCTGAAAAGGATATGTGGGTAACTTTAAAGAAAAGAAGAAAAAAAATTGATACAGTTTCACTTTGGAAAAGGGCACTTCTGTAAATAAACATAGTTAACTTTTAATGAAATAACTTGCGAATGGAGGATAACGTTGTTATGGTGGTTTGTGGGCTCATTCCTTTGCAGAGCCAAAACCAGTAAGCAAGTAGAGGAAGGTACACACAGTTTTGTTGAATGTAGTGCTGTTGGTTGGGCAGGGAGATATCAAAACAACCTTGTCTGAACATTCTGCTCTGAGGACATAACTAACGTTGTAACTCCTTCGTTTCTGACCCTATTTTTCCTGATAGGACCTTGTTGCTGGGGAGATCTTGATCTGGGTTCTGATGCTGCTCCTTTGGCCATTGTACGACCCCTTGGATCATTTCCTGCTGACCCATCCCCAGGCCCCACTGATACTCATCTCGATGTCAGTGTTGCTCTGCCTCATCTACCCCAGCCAGAACGGCGTTGCTTCGACGAGAGCGGACACCATCTCCAGTCTAGGCGTGGTGTCGGGGGCTTTCTGCGGCTTCTGGTTCAACTACCACACCGGGATGCTTCCTGACGCTCTAGCCCCGCTCGGTGGAGTCATCGGTTGGCCGGGCTGGAACACAGCAGGGTTGATGCTAATCAAGTACTTGATCGCTCAAGTAATGTCAGTCATTATTTACGTAGTAGTAAGAGCGTTCATCCTTCAAGTTATATCCGTTACCTTTAACACAGAGATCAATGAACGCACCAAGAGGCTGTTGTTTATTGAGTTACCGTATCGCTACGGGGCTTGCCTTGTGTTAGTTGCTGTGACGTATGTGTGCATCCCCTTGTTGTTCCTTAAACTTGGATTGGAATGATGGTAGTGTGAATAAAGCCAATGTGTGACCCGTTTGTAGCGAAAGGATCCACAGGTTAAACTTTCACTCTGTTAAATATTAAAGTCCAACTGGACACAAAGGACTATGCGCTATGCATGAAACCAAATCGCAAACGCTTGGCATAAAAGGATGTTTCTTGGACAACTTTGTTTCTCTTTCTGAAAAAGCATAACTCAAGCTCACTTGATGCATGCTACAGCTGTGATCAAACTTGAGAGTCACACTAAAAAAAAAAACCCAACAAACTTTGTAGGAATGGAATCTGCAGTGTTTAAGTTAAATACATGACGAGATTCCTCACAAAATATCTCTCCATTACCCGCCACTTAGGCTGGCTTCATATAACTCTATGAATGACTTCAACAGAAGTTCATTAATAGGTCGTATTTTTGACAGCAAGAGGGCGCAATACTAATTCCATTTTGAAAGTGCACAAATATTTCAAAACATTAAAAATAAAAAATTTACCAAGCAAATTTTTTACATTGATTACATTGTAAAACTGTCAATAAAAAAAAAACCTCAAAAGTTGTATATTAACTGCTTTATTAGAAGTCTAATTGCATCTGGTTTACCTCACTATTTCCATGGTTTGACCCCAAGTCTACCCCCAAAAGGCGCCCTCTTGCAGTAAAAAAAAAGGCCTATTGGGGTAGGATATTCGGATTAAAAATGCCCGGCAACTTGACACTTGAATGCTGCAACTTAATCAACTGACTAAAAAAAGTGCTGAGCCTATCTGCTGTACAGTTGTGGGATGTAATAACCATGGTGTAACCCAACGAAATTGTCTAAGGCCACTTTCAACGTTTGAGGTGCACCCAGTCTGTCCATATTAACAGGAACATCTTTGTGCTTTGTGAGAAACTGATACCAGGCCTCGATCTTAAGAAAAATGGGGGCAGGCCTTTGCTGGCCAAATCAGAGAAGAAAAACAATTTCATGCTGGCCAAGTTGGTAGTGGCAGTGCAATTTTTTCTGCAGGGCATGCTGGCCAACTCAACAGGGCATGAGGCCAATGGCTTCGGTGGCCTCGGTTAAGATCAAGGCCTGGATATTCCAAAGAGAAGTTTCGTTTGCAATTTCCAGTAGTATACAGATATTGAGTGCTTCGAGTACTACGGTTTAAACTACGACTGCCGAGGTGATCCCCGGCGTGTTCTCTTTTCCCCGAGGCAAAGCAGAGGGAAAATACAACGCGCCGGGATCACCGAGGGAGTCGTAGTTTTAACCATAGCACGAGTAAAAGCTGTCAATATTTGTTTTATAACACCCCATACATATGTTGTACCTAGACGTCTAGGTACCAAGAAACTGCTGTCGCTATGGGTAATAGTACATTGGTTGCTATGGGTATAGTATAGTGGTTGCTATGGGATAGTACATTGCTAGCTTCGGGTATAGCACGTCGCGTTCGCATGGCTTTCTAGTAAAAATAAGACAAATCATGTGACGCACTCTAAACCAGTCAAAAGGCAGAATCTTTGTAAGAGGTGTTATACCAGTTATCACATTAGGTGTTGACTTTTTCAAGATATAATCGGATTTCGCCTTCAACTTTAGTTTCTCATGAAAACAGCACCACTAAATACTTTCAAAAAGGTTACAAGAGTGTACGGGGGGCTTTATATTGAAAAACTTTTAAGTAGAACAATCCTAACTATCATTAAGTCGATTGGTTGGTTTGACTAATTGTGTCTGTACAAGCAAGACAAATTTCTGGCCTGTTTTTACCGTGTCCGTGGACAGAAAAATAAACTACTTTTCACATTTCTTAAAGGTTTGTATATTCCATTTGAAATGACTCACTGGAACTCTCAAGGGTGAGAGAACAGTGTTTTTTTTCTTATGTTATGTTGAATAATTTATTATTATCAATATTTATTCGGCAACTTTACATTAGAAAAACAAGAATATATACAAAAAGATAAAACTTTTAAAAGCAACAAAAATTAAAGGCCGAGTACAACACTGGTAAGATTGAAAATCTAAATGTTCACACACAACTTACACATATTTTTGCTTGAAATGCTACAGATCATAACTAATTGGTTTACTCATTTTTCAAAAAATTTAGTAGAGTTTTTTTTGAGAAATGAGTAAAACAATTAGTTTTGATCTTGAGTTTCCGAAACCTGATGTTTGAGAACGGTGATGAGGTTTTTTCCACTATTTTCTTGTGACTGTGGTAACCGATTGACCTCAAACATTCACAGGTTTGTTATTTCATGTACATGTTGGGTCACATAAAGTGCGGATGCTGGTCTTCGACAATTACTAATGTTGTACTCGTAGTTTAAGTTCAAACGTATCCCCCCGTTTTTTTTTTACATATTTGTTTTATTCAAGAGAGCCTGTAAATGTTGTTTATGATTACCCATAAGACAAAATAGTTTCTTTAATCCATATGAACCTTAATTATAATTATGTAAAGTTATTTTATATATTGATGAAGTATTATATGTAAACTTATGTACATGTATACAAATTAGGGGTGAGCAAAGAAATTTGCCGGACTCGAATCTGCGACCTCTCGAATATCGTACGAGCGCTCTAACCAACTGAGCTAACCAACCCTATGTTCTGGGACGGTCCTGTGCAATGCCAAACCTCTTTGCTTGGTGGGGGAACCAGTCAGAAGCCAAACCATATTTGCCAGTACATGTATTATATATACATGTAACGGAGAACATATGATACTTAATATTGAGTTGATTTTAGAATCAGAAATAATGTTATCAAAGCTGTATTTGTTCCAAAAACAAACCGTCCTAAATGAATCGCATGGAAGCAATAGTATTGTTATGATTAAGAGTTAATTGAACTGCATGGAGACTTATTTTTTGCTATTTTTTGTATTTGTTTATGTCTTTGGTATAAATCCGGTCTGAGTATCCATCGATGATATTGGTGCTTTGAACGATGTATGTTTCACATGGTATGCAATAAGGGTGACAAGTTGGCATGGATTCTGCCGCACAGACATGTAAATGCTATGCCATTTTACATTACGTTAAAATAACATGTATTTATAAAGCTTTGACTGTGTGTTAGAAATGTAAGTTGGAGGGGTACCCTAAATGTTTACCTTTGGTGTTATTCCCACCACCCCCCCCCCAGAAAAAAAATCCCGAAGTAAATAAACAAATAAATTAAAACAAATTTAAATAAAAAATTGCAGAGTTACTCACAAAAATTTGGGGTGTTGTGCAGGCAGCTTTTTTACATTTATTTAAATTTCAAAGCCAAAAAGTGGAACAGCTTTAATTTATTATGAAAATCATCAATTTTATAATTTGCTGTATATGATATCATATTTGTGAGGGTTGGTTGTAGTATAAAACTAGGCATGATCTTTATTGCAGTTTACCCTGTGGTTCTTTTTGGGGGCCAATATTTTTAGTGCCATGGAGGTAATATAGCTTTTCATATTTTTTTTTCTTCATATTTCATAATGCTAAGCACAGACAATTTTTGCCTAGCGGAAGTGTGGGTTACCAGCCAAAATACAGTTTAGTTTATTATAATTGTGCCTGGTTCCCTGCTGAGTTTTGCCTCGTGAAAAAAAAAGAACCTTTTAAGCAATGTTAACGGCTGTTTAACAACTCTATGTAGCTAGGCCCAGATATGGTCGCTTGTGTTGTAAAACTCCTTGGTCTTATCCACATTCTAACTTATCCACATTCATAAAAAGTAGAGCATGCAGGATAGGAAAAAATACTGAAAAAGACTGATATAATCTCAGGCCATGTCCGAATTAGTGGTTGCAGCTTGATCGTCATGGGACAAGCGTGGGAAGCATGGGAGTTCCATAGCAACATCCTTGGCAACAGCTACAGCCACCAAATTGACATGGCCTTAATAAAATTTAAAAAAAATCTGCAACAGACTGTGAAAATTTTGCGTATGTTCAAACTCAAGTCTCTAGCAAAGTGCGAGATTTTCTTTCCATCTGATCTTCACGTTAAAGAAAACTTTGTGGGACCAAATACAGATCTCCAAAATGTTTGAATCAAAATATGTGGGACTTAGTACAGTCTACGTCACACTTGGTGGTAGTGACCCAAGATTACCTTTACCTACACTGGCGATGGTTGTGTTTGACCACTCATTTAGATCAACATGTATGTAAACATTTTTAACATTGGATGTTAATTCATCTTGAGTAGGACATGGGCAGTTTTCTATTAAACAAGATAGATTGTTAACCCGCAACCAAATTACAGCCCACTGTGTTGATGGTTGGCAGACATAAAGTGTACACTTAATTGGTTTGATGAGAAGTTAAAAATAAATTCAATTTTGCAAAAATACAGGTGTCCAGAAATCCTGTTTTGATTTAAAGGAAAGGGCCATTGATCAGCTACCAGGAAATGTCTTTGAATGTTCGGCATGCAACATTTAAAAAAAAAAAAAATACAACAGTGAAAACTAAAAAAGTTCTGTGTGCTCTTCCATTTTTCTCCTGTGTTTTTGGTGGGTGCAGTTACAAGGTTTGAATGTCTGATTAGAGCCCAGCGTTCCCCCTGAACAGTGGTCAGTTAAAACACCCAAGGACCAGTCAAAATTCACTTTAAGTGGTCCGGCTAGCTCTTTCAGTATCGAAAAGCATCCCTATTTAATAAGCGAAAATTGCCCTCACCTTCGGCTCGGGCAATTATCGGCCACCAGGCCCCTCAGAGGTTTTAAACAATAGTTAAAAACCTCTTCATCACACCTTTATTCCCATTCATAAATGCCTTTCTGTCAAAAACATGCAAAAACCTTCAAAAATTGGGAACAAATCTGACAGTTTCTCAGCTCGACTCTGCATTAAATTTCTATCCATATTTACGGGCCAATTCCTTGAACGGAATGTCGATATTCAGGTCTCTGCAGCTGTTATAGGCACTTGATGCCCTCTCGGCCAATCAGAAACCCAACAGCTGGAAACACGTATACTTCTTTATTCTGATACAGGGGCTTTATTTTTCGTTCGCAAGCTAGCCGGTTTTAAACACTTTTTACCGTGTTTGTATCGCCCATTTAAACATGGCCACGTGATGCCCTCTCGGCCAATCAGAATGGATAAACTGTCTCAGGTATTTATGAATATAAAATATGGACTAGTGATAAAGCTGACTGACTAGTGAAAGGTCAAGCTACCTGGTCCTGCTGACCAGTCACTGAAAAAACTAAGGGCAAACCCTGGGCAAACCCTGGGCAAGACACATTGAACACAGTGGCGTAACTATGGGGGGGGGGGCATGTCCCCCCCCTCCCCAACTGATGTCCGTGACCCCCAGGTGCCCTCCCATTTGAAATCTGGACTTTTGAGATTAACAAATGCCAGAGTAAAATGTGACATTTTATGAGCTTTTCTGTAGTAATTTCAATGTTTTTAAAACTATTTTGTATTTTTTACACGCAGAGTGTATATTGTTTTACCTCAACAAGTCAGAAGAATGCTGAAAAGGGGCTTGTTTGGGAAAAATACAAACGGAAACTACAGTTTTAATTGGCCAAAAGTGCCCCCAATGGAAAAATGGTGTGTCCCCCCCCCCTTGTGCCCCCCCTAAAATGTTACCCTAGTTACGGTGCTGATTGAACATAAGGACATCTTCAGTGAATTACATGCAAACAATTATTGAAGTCAACTTCTCACCATTCTCAAAAAGATAAAATCTATGGAGGGACTTTGTTAGATTGCAGTCATGCAGACTGGCTGTGTGAAAAGCACAGTTGCCTCCACTCGTTAAGTGTGTTTTCATCTGATTATTGGATCACATATTATTCATGGATGACTTACTGGTTGTGTGTGACTAAACACTTAAAATGTTTGCATTGTAGAACCGCGAAGTAAATCATACATCAAGTATTGTTAGCGTTTCGAATAATTATTAACCTTCAGTTCAATCAAGAAAATCTGAGCATTTTTAGATTTTTAATGAGCTTGGTTGGGAAGCTTTCAGAGTGAGTCATTCATAACGTTTGGGAGTCGCAGTGCATCGTTGCACGTCGAGCCTACATAAATATGGCTCGACAGAGTGGACCTTAATGAAGATGTGCGGCCATCTTGTTTTTAAAATCAACATGACCAGACCTTGTGTGATGAGAATCGTTCTCCACAATTGCAAATTAAACCTGGGGTACTTGGAAAATAAAAACAAATGACAGTACAGCACATGTCAATGGGAGACTGACAAATTAAAACAGATGGCACACAATTCTTTTTTTTTATAGGGGGGGGGGGGAGGTGAAGAGCACAGTCACGTTGCCATATAAATGGCAGAAAAATAAATATATTTTTTCTAGTTCAGTACAATCTGTTCTTGTAGAAAGCCTGTCCAGGTATAGTCAAATATTAAGCAGAGTCAAACATCATTTGCTGGGAAATAAGAGCATTTCAGACGGACCCGTTTCCTTGGAAGATTACCAAATCGATATTCACTTTCAGATAAAAGGTCAGTCCATACTGTATTTCTTTGCTATTATACATGTACATGTGCATGTACATCACATCACATTGGGGGGGGGGGGTCCTTCATGTTTACATAAATGATTTAATCTGAAAAATAAGCTGGTCAATTTATGGTTCATTTACCCATTGTTATGCAAATGAAGATTTATTGTGGGGTCTCATGTGTTCAATATTTATATATCTGGTTATTTTTTATGTCATGGGCAAATATTTACCAAATAAAAAAAAAATCATGTATTACATTCACACTCTTTGCGCTCTTGAATAAACAAATCTGACTTTTTGGTTTACCTAGGTTATCAAACCTATTGTAGAATTTAGGAGCCTATCGGCATTTCGCTGTATTCCTAACAATCAACCATTCATGCTACCATGGAGGTAGAAATCTATTTCCACCTCCATGGTGCAACTTAAAAAAAAATAAAAAAAATTCCCAGCTTGCAGCAACCACTAAGGCAAGTCTCCATTCCACCATAATGAGGCCAGACTATTTCCCCCTCTTAGCCTCAATTTGGTTACATTGATTCCAATGGGAGGAAACAAGATGGCTGTACCCAAATGTCGGCAGTGGTTTACTTAAGTACACGTAAACACAAGATCAGAGAATGAATAAAATCAATTTCTGAGTAGTATTTTGTGAAGTTAGTTCAAAATTGAGTTGGAATTTTAAAAATATGGATTATGAGGGGGTATATGGGGGGGGGGGGTCAGCTTTGGAAAAAGCACTGCTACCTGTGTCATTAATTGAATGAATCAGATGATGACCAATACCTTCTCACCCTATCAAAGAATAATCAGAAGGGCCACAATGTGGCACACTCAGTATCAACACTTTCTAATTGGTTAGTGTAGACATGGTTAATAAGACCCAACATCAGGTTCATTCTGAGCTCTCAACTATCAAAATTGATTCACACTTATTCCTTTTTTTATTAAATAAATTTATATTTCAATATAGTTTTAAACTTTTTATCAATTATAACAATTTTTTTTTTAGCAAACAGATAAAATAGTCTTTAGACAAAGGTAACAACAAATGTGGTGAAATAGATTCATTTGTTCCTTCCTTGTCAGGCGAAAAAAAAAAAAAAAATGGTATTTGTAGAAAGTGCCAGTAAGTTTCTAGTTTGAAAAAGACGCCAACAAGATGATGATATCAGGCATGACATAACTTGTTCACAAAATAGCGCCCTCTATCAAGGTATCATTGAACAAAAACTTGTGCATGCACAAAAAGTCAGTCATTTAACCCAATTATTTTATCTAAATACAAAGATTGTAGTTATGTATATACAAATATGGCTCTAGAGGGAGCCCTGTCATGTGGACGACAAGCCAAGTTATGAGCTTGGTTGATTGTACCTCGATAATCTAAGTGAAAATTCCATTCATTAATGTGACCGACTTCTTTGAGATAACAGTTTAACACCCTACCTGGCAATACTCCGTAAATACGCAATGAAACATTTCTTCTGGTAATTTTTAATTCCAAGGCCCAGATTTCAGAAAATGCTAGAGTTGTAACACTAATTTTGAATTGACATGCGAGTTGAGATTCCCAATTTCGCGCATACAGATTCATGAATTGAACTGACAAGTTTCACTGATGTTCCAATGCATCTTCTCTTAGCTTGATGTGATCCAAAACTCCAATAAATATTCATGTTATTGGTCTCCGTTTCCTCAGTGTGATCTGTAAACTCAACTCTCTTTTTTTGCACACAACCATAATGGTGCTCCATAGCTGTTGATCATTTTGGATCTGGCATGATCGCAACCTTATTTTAATTCGCCGTCATCGGAAAGATCCCGTCTTTCTCTTTTCCAGTGGCGTACCCGGGTGGGTGGGGGTTGAGGGGCCTGAGGCTCCTGCTCAGAACCCTTGCCCCCCACTCTTGCCCCCCAAATGAGATAAAAAATGCACAAATGAATGATTTGATACATTTAATAGCACCCCAAATCAAACCCCCCTATATGGGTTTACTGTAACCCATCCACACCGTAGCACACCCATCAACATAATCAGCAACCCACACACACTCACCCCCCAAAAAAAACTTGATGCACTCCCACTTGACTATATCCACCAGTAAATCACCTATCACTCCACACCATATCATCACCCATCCACACAATCAACCAGCCATTCCCATCATAGGATACCAATCAACACAAGAAACCAAATCTGAATACTGAACAACATCAATCAACACAGCTAACAAGCCATCCACTGCAAACAATGCATACTAGAGTAACATATCAAACATGCACCTTTGCAATTGTGAAAAATAACAGCAATGCAACCCCTCCTCAGTCCTTATACTCTGTAGGTAACCAAAGATATCCACAAACCACATGCGCCTATACCCAGTACTGTGACCTCGACATTTTGACCTTATCACAACAAAACAATCCCAACTTTCTTTTCCCCAAGGACAACCTCATCGCAGTTACAAGTCCAAATGTCACTTTGAACTGGAGTTACGGTACGGAAACCATTTACCTACAACTCACCATCATGACCTTTGACCTTGGACCTTTTCAATTACCCCAAAACAAGTCCAACTTTCCTCACCACAAGGGCAACCCCCACCCAAGTTACAAGTCTGAATGAAAGTGCCCCGACGTCCGGAAAGATGCCATAGGCAATGACAATACCCCTTCAGCCTATGGGGCTGAGGGGTAACAGCCTGTAGGGCTGAGGGGTAACAGCCTCTGGGGCTGAGGGGTAACAGCCTCTGGGGCTGAGGGGTAACAGCCTCTGGGGCTGAGGGGTAACAACCTATGGGGCTGAGGGGTAACAGCCTCTGGGGCTGAGGGGTAACAACCTATGGGGCTGAGGGGTAACAACCTATGGGGCTGAGGGGTAACAGCCTATAGGGCTGAGGGGTAACAACCTATGGGGCTCAGGGGTAACAGCCTATGAGGCTGAGGGGTAACAGCCTCTGGGGCTGAGGGGTAACAGCCTCTGGGGCTGAGGGGTAACAGCCTATGGGGCTGAGGGGTAACAGCCTATGAGGCTGAGGGGTAACAGCCTATGAGGCTGAGGGGTAACAACCTATGGGGCTGAGGGGTAACAACCTATGGGGCTGAGGGGTAACAGCCTATGAGGCTGAGGGGTAACAACCTATGGGGCTGAGGGGTAACAGCCTCTGGGGCTGAGGGGTAACAACCTATGGGGCTGAGGGGTAACAACCTATGGGGCTGAGGGGTAACAGCCTCTGGGGCTGAGGGGTAACAGCCTATGGGGCTGAGGGGTAACAACCTATGGGGCTGAGGGGTAACAACCTATGGGGCTGAGGGGTAACAACCTCTGGGGCTGAGGGGTAACAACCTATGGGGCTGAGGGGTAACAACCTATGGGGCTGAGGGGTAACAGCCTATAGGGCTGAGGGGTAACAACCTATGGGGCTGAGGGGTAACAGCCTATGAGGCTGAGGGGTAACAGCCTCTGGGGCTGAGGGGTAACAGCCTATGGGGCTGAGGGGTAACAGCCTATGAGGCTGAGGGGTAACAGCCTATGAGGCTGAGGGGTAACAACCTATGGGGCTGAGGGGTAACAACCTATGGGGCTGAGGGGTAACAGCCTATGAGGCTGAGGGGTAACAACCTATGGGGCTGAGGGGTAACAGCCTCTGGGGCTGAGGGGTAACAACCTATGGGGCTGAGGGGTAACAACCTATGGGGCTGAGGGGTAACAGCCTATAGGGCTGAGGGGTAACAACCTATGGGGCTGAGGGGTAACAGCCTATGAGGCTGAGGGGTAACAGCCTCTGGGGCTGAGGGGTAACAGCCTCTGGGGCTGAGGGGTAACAGCCCATGGGGCTGAGGGGTAACAACCTATGGGGCTGAGGGGTAACAGCCTCTGGGGCTGAGGGGTAACAGCCTCTGGGGCTGAGGGGTAACAGCCTCTGGGGCTGAGGGGTAACAGCCCATGGGGCTGAGGGGTAACAACCTATGGGGCTGAGGGGTAACAGCCTCTGGGGCTGAGGGGTAACAGCCTCTGGGGCTGAGGGGTAACAGCCTATGAGGCTGAGGGGTAACAGCCTATGAGGCTGAGGGGTAACAACCTATGGGGCTGAGGGGTAACAGCCTATGGGGCTGAGGGGTAACAGCCTATGAGGCTGAGGGGTAACAACCTATGGGGCTGAGGGGTAACAGCCTCTGGGGCTGAGGGGTAACAACCTATGGGGCTGAGGGGTAACAACCTATGGGGCTGAGGGGTAACAGCCTATGAGGCTGAGGGGTAACAACCTATGGGGCTGAGGGGTAACAGCCCATGGGGCTGAGGGGTAAAAAAAAAGAGGAAGTACACTCACACTTTACTTAAAAGAAAAAAACAACATCAACCAGCTGATCACCTGAACAGTTGCATATTCATCAACACCTTCAACTAAATGTAGCCATTCATACCTGAAAGTCCATTACTCTGTCCATTACTCGCGCGTACGACGTGCTACCCACCACTCATCCAATAAGCCCCCACCCCCACCTCCTATCAACACCAACCCTACAAGAACAAAAATATATATATTTTCATAAAAAGAATTGGGACCTAATTCTGCTGGAGGCAGAGGTTTTTTATGGCAAAGACCAAACTCCAGACAAACAACACCGTCTTCCACCCAACTCTAAAATAAAATGACCTGATCAACCAAATGCTACCCTTCACCTTTACCCTTTGAACCTCTAAACAAAAGCCTGTTATTTACATGTACCTGAATGTTTAAAAATGTAAACTTCATTAGCATTGAGACTGCATTGCGTTGCAATTGATCCCAAAGTTGTTACACCACCGGTTCTATTCAGAACCATCACAGCTCATAGAGAGATTTTTGAACACAGGACAGCAAACCTCAACAGATTTCTAAATCAATTTTTTTTCTCCTTTCTTTATAATCCAGAAATAAGTAAATCTTCTTGAATCGTCACCCTAAACCTATCATGGGGAGAAAATACACCGCTCATTATCAAACAAAAAGAAAGCATTTCAAAATAATAATAACAATAGTTGAGCCTTTTGATTGAGCATTTATGCATTGCAAAACCTTAACCATATAAATCCATCACTATGCAAGGTCTTGAAACTTTCATACTTAGAAACTGCACAGACTTCTTGAAGACAGTGCATAGACATAGACAAGATAACAGTTTGACACGGTGACCTCTGTACACGACTTTTAAAAAACTATATTTACATACATTTTATATTTTGCTAGAAGTAGCCCTTCATTCTTTTTAAAGCGCTGGCGCGTCGCCATTACCTGACGGCCGTTTTCGTGCCACTAACAATCATGCGCATATTCATGTACACACGTACAACGTGAAACAAGCCGCCTTGCTCACTGCGAGAGCTACCGACGGCTATTCTTTTCCCGACCAGCGTGTATCTTTAATTATGCTGTGAAAAAAAAAACTGACTTGACGAGAGAGCTACAATGTCAGTCACTTGGGGATGGTAATCTTGAGCGATTCATTCCAGTGGTTTTTCTATGACATGGATGTAGTAGGATGGGCAGTCTCCTTCCTGAAATGTTTTGAAGTCTCCGTATACGGTGTGCTTACTACATTCACCAAACGTCTCCTTGAGAAGCTCTGTGAAGGCGTTAAGACGATGTGGGTAGTAAGACAGACGGAATCTAGGATGATAAAATAATCAAGGAAAAAAATAAATACATACATTATCAAATGCGGATATGAAGATTTAAAATATATATATTTATCAATAACATCTATAAAGAACATCATTAAAATAAAAGAGGTCCTCAACAATAATTAAAATTACATATACAGAAGTAGAATAGTAATACAAAAAATATTCTACCTACCAAAAGCAATTACTACATCTAGTAATTTCATACAAACAAAATTACTAGTAATACAAAAAGTGCTACAATAATGCATAAAAAAAGAGTAGAAATACAACAATCAATGTCATTTTAATAGTGAGATAAGAACCCGAGTTGGCTAGTGAAGTGCCAAGTCGGATTACGACATTGTACCCATAGACTTTGAAATGACGGTTCTCTCATCAAGTCACCGGTAGTCTTGATTGGTGATGCTAGTTTTTGTATAAGTCACCGATAGAGGGCGCAACATCGACTAGCTCGGAGGGATCGGGCAAGTCTACAAATCTGGATCAATTCTAATCCAGATGTTTGTTTGATACAGATATCTCTTCTCCAGTAATTCGTGTTGCAAAATTGGCGAGTACGCTAACAAAACGAATGTCGCCAATCAAGACTAAGTCACTGGGTAATTTATTCATAAGTTATCCCAGCCAAATATAAATATTAGGTGTCATTTAGTCGCAAGTCCAAGAGTAAGCCTGTGCAAACTAAAAGGGAAAAAGGCAACCAATTACAAAGAAATAGATGAAGCAAAGGTTAGAATTCTGCACAAGCAATGAACAAAATAACTTCACTTTAACAAAGGAATGAAGTCTGTCTCATTCTTAAAAAGGTGTGCATATATTACGGATGGGCAAAACGAATACACACACTACATCAAGGGAATTGTGACTACAAAATTAAAAATCAGGTGATAATACATGACAATACACATTCATTTCCAAATAAATAGTTGTTCTCAGACATGTTGAAGTTCTATAAATACATGTATCATGTGAACTTCGAATGAAGACATTTATAAAAACCAAGGCATTGTTGACACCTTTAATAAAATGTCCGACTGCCCAGGTGACCTATAATTAGTTCCTAAGCAAATGAAGTACAAGTGGGTCGTAAAATATAACAAATAGAAATGTATAATTGCAGAAAGACAGCTTGAAGGGGTATTAAATGCAAATTGTCCACAACTGCAGTAAAAACAAACAGTAGCAGCATAAAATAGCAGTAGGAAAACTCAACCTTAAAATTCAAACAGTAAACAAGACAAATTGGAAGATCAACATATTTAAATTGTTACATAAAAAGAAATGGTTCAAAGTTAAAGCAACAAAAGGCAAGAGTGCTGAATCTCATTATGCAATATTTTCACTCCCAGCCTCAGTTTGGTTACATTGGTCTGTATGGGAGACAAACAGTATGGCCCCACCATGAGTCAGAACCGAGGGGCACATGATTTACTTACTTGTAGACTTTTTCATCCAGATGCATTTTCTTGACAACCTCTTCAGCCTTTGCTTCCTCATCAACGGATATGAAATAATCTAATGTCACCATGGAAGGACGACCGTTGACGTACAGCACAGACGTCTGGAGGTCCTTGATGCAGTTACCCTGTGAAGTCACAATGCACCCGGATATCAACATCAATTTATTGCTTTTACTTTTCTTTTAAAATTCTGAGACATTTATTCAGTGTCACGCAAATACAAAGAAACAGGAAAAGAGAAACAGAACATAATAGCAGTAGCTAAGGTTACATCATAGCTGAAGTACAGGTTGAAAATAATATGCAACACATATGCTTTTGTGTTCATTCCTATGACACAACAGACAAGCAAGGGACTAACTAACAGAGAACGAAAGGGGAATGAAGAGCTCCACGACACCTGAATACTATAGTAGATCAGGAATTACAAGTATATCGTAAACAAAGAGCAAATTCAGTTTAAAGTATTATTTAGTAGGACCAAAATAAAAAATACTGAAGTATTTTAGTCAACACAAGTAATGAAGTTGATTCTTTGATATGCATGGGGAGATTATTCCAATAAATTGCTCCTCGTTGGGGAGACTATTTCTAAAGTGAGATGCTCTGTTTTTTTTTTGGCAAGGTATAAATTATTCCTGCAATCCAAGGGATTCTTGAAAGTGTGTCTGGCACTGTTGGAAATTCCAGGACGCTGGGGGGCACTTTCCCGCAATGGGAGACTGTCGAAGATGCCAGAAAAGACAAATAATTCTTGTAATGAATTAAATGAGCCCAAATTGTAAGGGCAATTACATTGAAGGGGAGTAGGCATTTCACATATTCTTTAAAACAATAAAATATGACAAAATGTATGAGATTTAGTTTAAATCTTGGATCAGAAATCAGATCACAATCAATACAGTTTCATTAACCAATACACAATCAAATCGATGTTTAAGAATCGGATTCAAATTCTTCAATAAAATTCTTTAATAAACTACAAACACAACTGTCAAACATCAAACACAAGCTAATGCAAATAAGGCTCGCTCCGTCTTACCACATAGTAGATGTTCTTGACTGGTGCTCTGCCAGTGTCTATGATAGCGTCATAGTTACGATGATCAATGATGAGGATTCCACCGGGTTTCAGCATGGTGGCAAAGTTCCTCAGGGCAAGACGGTGATTCTCTTGGTTGCCTTCAAAGTCAGGCAGATGAGCGAAGGAGTTCCCCAGGCAGACGATGGCATCGTAGCCAGCCCCTGGCTTTGGGATATCCTCTGGTAAAGTTAGCCAGTTGGCAATCTCAATCTCTGTACAAATCAAAATGCAAGCATTTTTCTAATAAACATGTTTGAAAATGTCCAAACTAATGCAATTTTCTCTTAAGAAGGAGCATTTTTGCAAATTCACATGACAATTGATTTACTAGGATAGTAGTAATAAAAATAATGATACGTATTTATTAGGCGCTTTTAAATACTGTATTAAAGCGCCTTGCATCATAACTACCCCCGAGTACCGAGCCCAAGTCCGAGTACCGAGTCAAACAGCCGAGTACCAATTACTTGGATCTCCGAGTACAAGTACTTTATAAAATAAAATACTATAAAATGTGGTGTAATTTTTTTTTTTTTTTACCAAATCTAGACTACAATGTATGCTTGTTATGCTTAACTATCTTTTAAACATTAATACATCATAGACAACTTCAATTATACTTTTTTTCAGAGCTTCATTCTTCTTTTCCATATATTAACGGACGTATAGGAAGAGAAAGTGGTACCTTGACCACAAGTACTAAAAATTGAAGTCCGAGTACAGATTCTCTTTTAGCAGATTATCGAGTTAGAACTTGGAGTACAAGTATTTTGCTGGCCGAGTAAGAGTACAAGTACCAGTATCATCAAAATGGTACCCGAGTAGTACTCGAGTACCGGAACTGAGTTCGAGCACTACAAACAATGAGGTAAAGTTTGGGGCTGTTGGATGACCAGGGAGGATGCAAGGGGCCAGAGAAGGTAGACACCCCAAGGATGTGCTACTGCAACTTTCCTCTGGCAACAAATAATGCACCTGATATTCTCAAATATAGTCAATATCAACTATTCACGAGGTACTATCATTTGAAGATTTGTTTACCCCAGTTATCAAAGCTTTCTTCTTTGCGGCGTGCCCATCTCTCCCTGAACGCGTGTAGGATCATCTTATCTGAGGCATCACAACTCATGACATGGAATCCTTGCTCCAGAAGCATCACAGAGTCAATGCTGAATACAAACATATCCATAAACAAGGATTAAACCTAACCACAGAAGCCTGGGAGCCAGAGAACACCCGTAAAAATGGGCCCGTGTAATGGAACTAAAAACACCAGTTTCTCTTCCACATGAAAATTGTACTGAGGGTTATGGAAAGAGTACAGCATCAAGAAACCAACACTTAATGTTTACAGCAATTTGTTTTTTATACTTAAGAAGTAGCCTTCCAGGGAGTTGGTAATTCGGGGTGTCAACCATTTAGCACTGGACGTCCTGTTTACACGCAGATGTTCCCCATGCCTGGAAACGGAAGCCATGTAAAGACGCCCATTATGTAATTTCGGACCACCGGAGCAAAGGTCGCCCGATCATTCCACTGCGGAGCGTGCACAAACCACACACGTGCTATCTAACGCTTCGTTTCACCCACACAAGGATGAAAAAAGGTCTCGAATATATTGGCATATTCTGGCTATTGAGAGGTGGTTTTTGTGTAATCCCGGATTACAGACCTTTGCCCTTTTGTTCTAAGAAGGGGATTACGATTCATCGAGAGGCTTCCAGCATTGTTCATTCATTGTATTTCGGCTCAATGGATGTAAGTCATAGTGAGCCGGCAATCGAGCCATGTTTCCGTGTTTAGTACCACTCCTATGCAATAGATAACGGCCAATGTTTTGCAATTCAAGGTGCGAAAATTTGACATTTTCTCGGTCGAGAAACAAAACAGACGATCCAATAAAGAGAAACTTTGTTCTCTTGACATTGTCAAGTCAGGGTTTCTTCGTGCCAAGGGTACCCTAAAAGAAAAAAGAGTCCGGCAATTCCGCCACAAGAATACCACCAGGGGGACGGGACAAAAAAAAAAAACCCTGGCGGCAACTGGTTAAGTAACTGTTTTCTGGTTTGGGGCTTATTTGCATCTTTTTGTTGAGATATCTTTGGAGCACTTAATACAGACATGGCTTAAAACACCACTATCAATATTTGTTGAACACTAGTGTTCCTTACCCAGTTCCACAAGCTGCATCAAGAACTTCGTGACACTTCCTGGACTTCAGGAGATCAACCAGAAAGTGGCAGTAGTTTTCCGTTCGCTCTGTGCGACTGCCGATATAGTATTCCCAGATCTTTGCTGCTTTACCATCGGCATACTGATCTGGTATACCCTGAGCTGCTACACCAAGGGAACGTGTACGGTAAATGCTGTCTACCATGTTGCTACTGTTGTGCCAAAATCACACGGGGACAATCTAAGCATCAGAATGAGAGTCAAATATCAATGATATTATTATTATTATTAATATTTTTTTTTTTTTTTGGCCAAGATTCAATGACAATAAAGTTCACAAAAATACAGTTTGTACAAGTAAACAGAATAGAGCAAAATAATAAATAATACATGTACATTTTTTTTAATGATTAAATGAATAGATATGCCGGTACATAAAACTATGACTAAATTAAGTTGAAAGGAAAAGGGTGGGAAAGGGAGGGGTGGTTAAGCAACCAAGCAAAGAGAAAAGGAAAAATAACAAGCAACAGACAAACAACAGCTCAAGATGAAAAAATTAACAAGATTCCTGACAGAATCTGTAAAACAAGAATCAAGAAACAACACAACCAATTTAAGATGGCCAGGATATTCTGCAAAAAAAAAGCAGTTGAATGTCGATTGCATTAATGAAATCTGCATTAAGTTGTAAGAGAAATTAAATGTTTAAGCCGTATTACTCCATGGTTTGTTTGTTTCTCTCCTCTGAGCAGTGGGGAGATAAATTACTTACACACCTGTTTCAGACTGGCGCTCCAGAGTCGCGCTGAACCGAACAGATTAGGAGCGACTCTAGATTTCGGTTTCAGACAGGCAAACTTAATTAACATAAATTTGCATAAGGTTCGGCTCATGACTAGATCGGCGTCTGAAAGTGAAACGCTCCAGAGTCGTTTCGACCGACTGCAACAGTCGATCTTTCGACTTCAAGTGCATCTAAATCTGGCCTCATGGCTAGACTCGCTGTCAGAGAACCCTGAGACCTCATACTTCATTTTGTATTCATGTACACAAATGTGGATACATTTACAAACAAAGACAGAGGTACATTCCCTAAGAAGGAAAAAACACTTCCTTAAAAAAAACCCAGGAAACTTGTTGTTGGTTCAATTACTATAAAGTCATCAATCACAATTTGTATGTATTTCATAAAACCGGTGTACCATATTTAGAAGAATCTGCAGACTGTGCTAGATTCAGTTTATTGGGATAGCCTATTTATGTGAATCATTATATTCTCCTTTTCAAACATCTATCCTAACCACGTTCATTTCATAACAAACGCTTTTCATAGCCCAGAAGCGCCCAATCCGAAGGCAACGTGTAAATAAAAATAACACAGAGCCATCAAACATGCTGAGTCATTCCTCACAATCATGCACAATTTTGTGCTTGTGCTGCAGGGATGCTGGGTAGGATTTCACAACACTAGTCCTAACTTAGGACTAGTCCTAACTTAGGACAAGTCCTATAAGTTAGGACTAGTTACTCATCCTAACTCAAGATAAGACTAGTCCTAGCTCTTTGTAAAATCCACCCCTGGACTTTTTATCTTTGCATTTACTGTAATCCTTTAGTAAAACTGAACTGTAAATAAACAGCCACAAAATAGAAGTGCTCTGTCATTCTCTATTAAAGTCATGAGGAAATCTACTTAGTACAGAGGACGTGGTTACCGCAAATATCACCTAGTATCAACATGGAGTATTCAATATCATATAATCAACTTGAAATCTGTTTTATTCCTTCATGGATCTATGATAAAAATTGAGTAGGTCTAAGTGAAATACAGGGGTGTGTTTTGGCGACCCTCACCAGAAACATGTTTGAGCTTTGGTCATTGGTTATTTAGAATGGAGGGTATGCACAGCCGTTTTCCTACAGTAAACTTACGGCAGTTTTGACCTCATTGAGGGCACTGCTTGTACATATCTCTATGGGACTCATGGTGTCAGACGCATAAGGTCTATTATTTTGATCCAATAACTGGGGCGCTGTAGGGTTAGTGTTAGTTGGGATGATCGTAACCCTCCATCCTCCATCCTCTTCGACCATCGGGAGGATGGAGGGTTACGATCATCTCAACCAGGGCGCTGTACCGGTACTCCTTTTTTGAAATTTTGACTTGGACGGTTGTACTACAACTAGCTAGTGTAGTAGTAGTACGACCGATAATGTCAAAAATTTCAAAAAAGGAGTATAGCGCCCCAGTTACTGGGTCTAGTAGTAATACAGCACCTCAATAAACAATACTGTAGTGTTAGTTTTTTTTACTAATAATACTGGGTCTAGTTTAATCCCCGTCATGCCGGTGGGACTGCTGCAATGGAGGAGTCCAACCTGCACAGTGCATGACCTGGGCTAGGTCTAGCCCAGGTAGGACGTCAGTCTCCGTTGTACTACCACTGACGGAAACTAACGTCCTACCTGGGCTAGGTAGTACAACGGAAACTAACGTCCTACCTGGGCTAGGCTAGGTCTAGTCCTGTTCAGCTAAAACGAAAGTTAGTGTGGTAATAGACCCAGTAACTGGGGTGCTGTTTCTCCTTTTTGAGATTTTTGACTGTAGTAGTACTAGTATTAGTATAGTACTGACTAGTACTGAGTAGTAGTACGTACTACTACAGTACTAGGCTACCGATAAAGTCGAAAGTAACTGGGTCTAGTGTGAAGTTTTTCAACAATCTGGTTGAAACCTTCATTAGAATTAGATTAAAAAAAATTTTTTTTAAGCAATAGGCCTTCCACATTTACCAGAGAATTAAACAAAGTCATGGGAGCCAAAGTCATTACCTTCTTCAGAAATTCGCTTTTCACTTCGGAAGTTCAGCCAAGAATCTTCACTGATTTTCTCACCTCAAGATGTTTCTAATTCTATATCTACCACCAGACCACCCACCTCAGACTAAGTTGGACAGTACAGCACACTTGGCCTTGCGTCACTTTGTAGAGCGCAACTTGTTGTGCAAACTGTAATAAATGACAATTAAGCGTCGACGGCCAGCTGCTTAGTGAACTCTACTCATGCTAGTGCTTGTGGTGGTGTGATAGAAGTGTGTATTCTTTGTTTATTTTTCAGAAGAGCTCACAAGACTAGATAAATCCAAATCCAGATAAAGACCACCGCGACAAATAAATGATGTGTACAATATGACGACGTACTGTTTGACATAGTCGGGTGCTCAGTCACCTTCCTATTGCCAACTCATGCATGACGTTCAGTTGGAGACCAACTCATTCTACACAAACAACAAAGTAAAAACCAAGGCCATCACATGTGGCAGCCCACACCAGTTCACTGTTTAAACAAAACACTGAGATAGTTCGAAGACTGGACACACAGTGGGATCACAATCGGTTAATTTAATAATAACTTGTGTCATCAGACTAGATCTGTCCAGATATAAACCAGTTTATTCTGGTTATTCTAAATTTAGGTGTTTTTTTGTTGTTGATGAAGTTAGTTCAACCATAGAGCAATGGTTCAACCATGTGGCATGTATGGAGGTCTTTTAATTTTTATCCAAAGTAAAACTCCATACAATTTTTTTAACAGAAAAAAAAACCCCAAAACTCAAATGCAGGGGTTGGTTGGGGGTTACCTTCACCTTAAGCACCTGCAAATGTGATGACAAGATTGAAAACAAGTCTTCACTGGTGAAGTTGAAGTCCTGGTCTGTATTTTGCAAGCTCGAGTTACAGCCTATACAATACAAAACTTTACTTTTTTATTTAAAGAGTCTGTATCCATGGGGAAGGAAATGAGAATTTCTTTCCTCCATGGAGTAGCAAACTCATGAGATCGTTTAAGTTTTATCCAGCTGAAAAATTCACAATCCTTGGCATTTTGTGGAAATTATAAAAATTGAGGATGGGCCGTCTGGAACACAAATCGCAGATGTACATTGCCAATGCCTGTGAGCGTACTAGGGCACTAAAAAACCTGCATGATGGGCGTAAGTGTATTATTGACCCGATTCACCCGATTGGGAGAAGATGACACCTGATGATATCATCACAACAATCTTGGTTTAGGCCTGACTGCTTCATTCTTGAAGGGGCAAGGGCACCACAGCACTTTCTTCTGGGTAAAAGGCACCTCTATGAGGAAATTGTAAATTTCTATTGGAACATTTCAAGGGCACCAAGGCAAGGACCAGGAGCAACAAGACCAGGGGCAACAGAGGCAATTGCCTCCCTTGCCTCCGTGAAGTATCAGGTGGTTGCGCCGTTTTGGGAGTGAATGTCACTGTGTTAAACAGTGTAGTGCGCATTTTACTAGGCTACGCGGCGTTTACATTTATACCTACTGACAGTTGCCACGTGCAACTTCGTGCAAGGGGTCAATCGAAATAATTAATGATGTCAACAAACTTTCCATTATACCCGACCCATGTTCACATGTTCATGATAAATTTCCGACAGACAACCTTTGATCCTTTCTATACAAGATTAACTGCTACTCAGTATTCACACAATGCGCTCTGTCAGTTTGTGTAAAGTTTAAATATTTGCATTTTGATCTTATAAAAACAAGGTCAAAAGTATAGAAAATGCTGCTTGTGCAGGGCTTTAATGGGGGTGTGGCAATCCAAGTTAAAATGATTGGGAGAAATGCCAACGCTTTCTGCAACTATTGTATAAGCTATTTGTTTGTGGTAACCTTGAGGGATAAAATAGGGGGGGGGGGGTGAGGGAAGTATCACCATTAGCTGTTTACCAAGGGACCATCCAGAATAATCAGTGTTAAAAATTGACCCACCCACCCACCCTAAAAATCTTGATTGGCTGAATTCAATATATCCTGCATGCTGTAGGACAAAGTGATGCCTCAAATGAAGCAGATATTTCAGGTCACTGCTCTTCCAGCTCCAGGGCATTTCAATGGCTTCTCCAGGCTTCCAGCTGCAGTTTTTCTTTAAAGGAACATATCATCAGAAATGCAACTTTATCAGTTGATGAAAAAAAGGAAACTGCAAGGAGCACAAAACTGTGTACAAATGTTTATCCATAACTACTGTTGAAATGAGGTGGACTCTCGAGATAAGATTGACCGATGACAACGGACCAGCCCAGACGATCTGAAAGAAGCTGTCAGAATGTTTAAACACAGGTTATTCTGAATGGCCCCTGAGTCAGCTTGTCATTGAAATTCATTTCACACAAAAGGATTTTGCCCTGTCAAGTAGTTTTATAGTTTTCCAGACTTTTAATACAGATATTGACTACAGCATTCATCCCGTTGATTGGCAGTTTTATAGACACATTTATGCAAACGGTAATCTAAAAAAAAACAAAAAACATCTGAACACAGCTTAAAGGTAAAATATCGGATTGGTAAAGCTGATAGTGCAGTGTACTTACTCATTCATACATAGATAAAAGAAAAAACCTGTGAAATTTTAGGCTCAATCCGTCATCCGAGTCAGGAGCAAATAGTGAAAAAACGTGCACACTTTTCAGCATGTAAAAACACATTGTCCTTAATTTCGATTGTTACAACCGAAATTAAAATTGGGGACATCCAATTCTGTTTTCTCAACTTTGACAGTATTTCGGACAGAAATATTTCTATGGAAGATTGGTAGTGGTATGAACTCCATAATCAGTAAGCTTTCAGACTGATACTAATAAAAAAACATGTTTTGATGACTACCAGTCCTGTATTATACCTTTAAGGTAAATTCACATACACAAAATCTTTTGTGATGGTGAATATTTTCTAGACACTTTTCTGAGGTGATACAGTGAGTATAAATACAAAGCGTTTTCCTAAAATTAAAAGACTTGAAAACAATTTGTCCTCTCACATTTTCACTTGAAAGAAAACTTCTGAAAGAGCAACCAACTCTGGGCACATGGCCTCAAAAGGAACAAAGTTAGGTCAAGTTGTATGTCAAATTGCAATCAGGACTTTTCAGAGCCCACAAAAGTAGTTTCAATGTTCGTGTTTTCTTGGGGACAGTTCTGGTATCAAAAGCCTTTGTCAGCCAGCCACGTCTTGACTACTTCTCGGAACATTCCCTTGAACCTGACCTGTCGGGTGACCTCATTGACCCTCATGGGTATGGGGTAACCTTCCAGTGCCTCAAGATGTGTCTTCAGGTCATTCCCAAACGCCTGTCAAAACAACAAAATAATCAAATAAATGTAAAAGAAAAATTGCTGATACTAACACGGTGTCTGTAAAGCACGATGTGTACAAAGTCTCAAAGTGCCAAATGAAAAAAACAAATACTACATGTAGTTTTAATAATATCTTGACAATATGTATCCCTGGCAGCTGCGAAAATACAAACATTTTTAGGGGGGCAAAAGGGAGTGCACCTATTTTTTTTCTAGAGGGGGGCACTTCTGGCCACTTAAAACTGTAACTTCAGTTTGAATTTCTCTTAAACAAGCCCCTTTTCAGTGCTCTTGTTATGCTATTTTCTATTTTTTATAAGAGAGTATAGGGTGGAGGTAAAAACCAAATAAATTGTGTTAAATAAAAATTTTAGTTAAATTAAAATTACTATATATGAAAGCTTATGAAATGTAACACTCTGGGAGGGGGGGGGGAGGTGAGGGGGGAGGGGAGGGAAGGGGGAGGGGGAACCCAGACATGTTTTTTTCCTGACTGTCAAAAGCTTACCCAAATATCTCCCTCCACATTCTTGATAAGTGTAAGTTGCTGAGTTTCACCGTATTTTAACTCCATGTAGACTGGTATACTGTGGTATCTGGTTCTCCTTATGGTGTATGATGTTCCAGGCACAGCTCCTAAACAGGATTAGATTTGAATAATAATAATGATAATAATAATAATTCATTCAACCCTTTAATCAGTTGTCGTCAGGAGTCTCTTATTCTTTCCTGTCCCCCTGGCAGGATTATTTTGTCGGAATTGCTGGAAACATTTTTCTTTGAGAGTACCGCTGGCACAAAGAAACCCTGACTTGACAAAGCCAAGAGAACAAAGATTCTCTTTCTTGCATCATGCGTTTTGTTTTCTTTACCTAGAAAATGCCAGATTCATTCACTGTGAATTGCAAAACATCGGCCATTACCTATGGCATAGGATTGGTACTAAACCTAAAACCATGGCTGGAATCTAGGTTTACTCTGACACACCTCCATTCAGCCAAAATACAATGAATAAACAATGGTGGAAGCCTCTCGATGTCTCGTAATCCTCTTCTTGAAACAAAACGACAAAGGTCTGGTATCAGGGATTACACAAAAATCATCTCTCAAAAGCCAGAAAATGGCAAAATATTCAAGACCATGTTTTGCCTGTGTGTGGGTTAGACGGCTTGTGTGTAGTCTGTGCATGCTCAGCAGTGGAATTTATGTCTTTGCCCCCCCCCCCCCCCCCCCCCGCTTGCCCCCCATTTGAAAATGTCTGGTTACTCTACTGAACAGAGGCCATGATCTTTGCATAACTCCAGGCCAGTCTCATAGTAAGCTATGTTACAGAAATTGCTTCGTCACAAGGAATATAAGATATAAGAAAAGTGCTGGATGATGTGTACTTCGGTATAAATGTTCAGTTCACTTTTCACAGTTAGTTGAAGTACCACTGCCAAGCAGTAGGGGTATGCACTCCCATTATGCTAAAATGACAACGTTGTCAGAAAAATCTTTCAAAGTGTTAAAATGGAGCCAAATTAAAACCAATTTATAGGTGTAAGTAGGTATTTGGCCACGCAGTCATCCACTTGTGGTGTGTCCTAGCTGAGCGGTTCAAGGGCAGTGGACTCGAGCTCTGGTGTTTCTGATCAGCAGAGTGTGGGTTCAAGTCCCGGTCTTGACACTTGTGTCCTTAAGCAAGACACTTAACCATTATTGCTTCGTTCTTCGGATGGGACGTAAAGCCGCAGGTCCTGTGTGTTGTGTAACAGACGTATAAGAACCCAGTACACTTGTCGTTAAGAGAAGGGGTTTGCCCCGGTGTTTTCTGGTATGGTTGGCTGCAGATTGCGTGACAGCACCTTGTAAACCGTTACATGATGCTATGTAAATAAATGGGTTTTGTAATTCAAACATAGCTCCGCATACCTTGTAGGAAAAACAATGAGCGCGTTGAGACCCCCTCGGGTGTGATAAAGCGTTATATAAGAACTGCGTATTATTAATGCTAACCTTTTGCAGGAGACCAGCCTGAAGGCGTTGGGTACTTTGCATGAACAGGTGGAGTTGGAGGCTCTAGTGATGGAATCAACCTCTCCACAAATTGGAAATCTTCTTTGGATTCAATGAAGCCAGTCCGAGGCTGTGATTCATCAAGAGTGTCTTTTCTGTGGTAGAAACTAGGAGGAAGGCTATCTTGTCTCTGACAGCTGATGGAAAAACTTCTAGCTGTCTGTGATGAGCGGACGCATTGACTCTGTGGACAAGACAAAATGTACAAGTTAGGTCATTTAATTTACACTGGACACGGTTGGAGTTTCAAAACAAAACGTGATGCAGTGGAGTTTTCTACGCCCCTCGTTGTGCTTGCTCAGTTTGTGTACAAAAACGTTTTTTTGAGAGACTTGACATTTTTCAGTTTCAAAGATCTGACAAGCAATGTCATCCCTGATTCCAAAGTCCAGCATCTTACCAGGAAAGACATCTTGTGCGACGCTCACCCTCATAGTGGATTATATAAGTAAAAAACTATATTTAATAAAAGGAGTACAGCGCCCCAGTTACTGGGTCAACCTGAAAAGTAGCCCCACAAATAGTGCCAATATGCTGGACTACCTCCGCATCTTGGCCCTACAGATGCAATTGTCCGAAATCGGGGATCAACTTTCGAAACGAAACTTAAATGTTTTTGCCAAAATTTGTCCATCGATGATCTCTTTATCATTACCCCAGAGTCTCAAGTACATTAGATCTGAGGTATAACCGTTTAATGACTTATTTTGGTGGAATTTTATGAAAAATCTCAGCGCTGACACAGACACATTTCAACATCGTCGGAACCATGACGGTTGCTGTTGCGCATGTGCACTGTACAGCGCTATGACTCAACGTACTCCTGCTCTAGTCTTTTTCGTGTCGCTATGTGTGTGTAGTTGTTCGTCGTGTTGTCGTTGCTGAATGCAAACAGACGGTGTCACTCAGCTTGTCTCTCTCTTGGGTTAAGAAGACTGCTGGAATAAAGACTAAAGCAGGAGTACGACAAGTCATAGAGCCCTCTCTCACGATACAGCGCACATGGGCAACATCAACCTTCATGGCTCAGACGATGTTGAAATGTGTCTGTGTCAGCGCTGAGATTTTTCATAAAATTCCACCAAAATAAGTCATATTACCTCGGATCTAATGACAATGAACATGTGTACTTGAGACTCTGGCGCAATGATAAAGAGATCATCGATGGATAAATTTTGGCAAAAAAGTTTGGATTCGAAAGTTGATCCCTGATTTTGGACAATTGCGTTCATAGGGCCAAAAAAGAGGAGGTAGTCCAGTGTATCGGCACTATTTGTTGGGTTACCCGAAAAGATGATCCGCAGCACGCAGTTGCATGCCCGGATTGCATATTGTTTTGCACAGTCAACGCAGGATACCAGTCAACTAACCCCACAAAGTTCCATTGGTCATGATTGGCCGAGTGCACGCTGTATAATGTTGCCATTGTGGGGGTGGTTGACACTACACAGCTGGTATCCTGTGTTGACTGCGCAAAATAATAAGCAAGTCCGGGCATCAGCGAACACGCAATCCCGCAGCGTTTTCAAGCAATTCTGTCGAGTCTTTGTCGCAATTTAGTTACAGCTGGTATCCTGTGTTGACTGCGCAAAATAATAAGCAAGTCCGGGCATCAGCGAACACGCAATCCCGCAGCGTTTTCAAGCAATTCTGTCGAGTCTTTGTCGCAATTTTGACAATTTTGTAAATGATTCAGAAAAAAACCGCTTCGCAGCACTTTCCTAATATACCACGGACTGGGGCGCTAGTACGACAGATAAAATCTCAAAAAAGGAGTTCAGCACCCCAGTTACTGGGTCTAGACCCATTATAGAACACTAGGACGAAGTTTCCGCTCATTTAATCATGTAAAACAATGAAATAAGTTAGTTATAAATTGTTTCGCTATGTAGAGAGACCTTTATACCCAGAACGTTAGTGTAGTACAACGGAAACTAACGTCCTACCTGGGCTAGTCTACAGCTTCATGACTGAGCTGAGCGGCCGAGATATGAGCGATGAGCATAAAAGTTTATTTGCGATAGACCTTCGGTCTGATACGATTGAAATAGTCTTAATTATTGTTGAGAATCAACATGTGTAAAACCTACTCACCCTTCGTAATACTTGTAAATTTAAAACTTTCTGGAGGATAAATAACGACTGTTGTGTTGATCTCCTGCTGAGACTTAGTGTTTTCACGGACAGCGCCATGTTTTCTCTTTATGAGGTACGCTTATGCCACTTGGTGGCGCCATCGCTATTTCTGTTAAAAAAAAATCATCGCTGCATTTTTTTTTTAACGCTGGTACTCTGTTTAACAGCGAAGTGAAGTAGCGCCCTCTTTTTATTTGCAACGTGATCTTGCACAACGTGAGGAAATTTTGCTCTTAAATTTTACTGTAGTTCGTAATAATTTATCACATTTGCTTTTTGGATATAAGGGTAACTTACCTATTGAATTGTTGCAGTGATACAACTGTAAGAATTTTGTCATGATTGTGCTGGAAATCACAAAAATCTTGAAAACAAATTTGCAGTCCGCAGCAGTTAGCATGCAAACGGCATCTGACTATTCCTGTTCAAGTTTCAACTTGAATTATGCGTTGTACCTTGCCAACAATTCAATCAATGGTGTAAAACTAGACCCAGTAACTGGGGCGCTGTACTCCTTTTTTGAAATTTTTGACATTATCTGTCGTACTAGCGCCCCAGTCCGTGGTATATATGGAAAGTGCTCCGATTCGGAGTCCGAAGCGGTTTTTTTCTGAATCAGTTACAAAATTGTCAAAATTGCAACAAGAACTCGACAGAATTGCTTGAAAATCGCCTACTGGCTTCTCCAAGTATCTACGGTGAAATAAAATGCAGTTAATTGTACTCACGATCATTTTTGGTCCTCCAAATCGATGATTTTTAGCCCACTATCACGCATATATCAAATTTGCCGTTAGAATCGCCATTTTGAATGTGATACTCAACGACCGTTTCCTTATGTCTAAAACGCTGCGAGGATTGCGTGTTCGCTGAGGCCCTGACTTTCATATTGTTTTCCGCGCAGTCAACGCAGGATACCAGGCTGTGTGTAGCGCCAATGTTCGCTGATGCCCTGACATTCATATTGATTTGCGCAGTCAATGCAGGATACCAGTTGCAATTTTGACAATTTTGTAACTGATTCAGAAAAAAACCGCTTCGGACTCCGAATCGGAGCACTTTCCATATATACCACGGACTGGGGCGCTAGTACGACAGATAATGTCAAAAATTTCAAAAAAGGAGTACAGCGCCCCAGTTACTGGGTCTAGTGGTATGCCTGATCTCATGTAAAGCATGATCAGTTTACTCATGCAGTACCCAGTACAACAAAATCCAACAAAACCTGCTGTTAGAGTTGGATGGAATAGGGACTGTTAGGGTTAATGAAGTTTATTTTATGGATGTATTTAATGGTTCACGTGTGTTACTGTTATTGTGTTAATTCTGTTTGAAACAGGATCAAGATGCAGCTATTTGTCCGAGGCCAACAGAACCACACCCTTGAGGTGATCAGTGATGATTTAGTCCGTGATGTCAAGGTAAATAAAAATAAATAAAAAAGCAACAAAAACATAATTGTTCAAGATTCAAGTTGTTCTTAAAAAGTAACTGATTGCTTGGTTTTATTTTATTGAGGTTTTGTTTACCGAGAAATAATGAGTAAGATGCTTCCTTCGACTGCCAGTTACAACCGTAAAAACATGAATGTTGGTCATTTCATACCCAAGTCATTTCGTACCCTAGACTAAAACACAATGACCGCCTTAGAGAAAGGCTAGGAATAGGATGCTACATGCCGGGGTAGATTCGCGACGGCGAGTCATAAATTTCAGCCTACTTCGACGGCATGTTCGTTGGGGAACCTTTGGATTATACTCTCTCTCTGGTAATTTTTGTTTCTAAATCTGTTAACAAAATCTAGTCCCGCGATTGCCGGAGCGAAAGTCATTTTCTTGGGGCTTTTTGAGATTCAGTTGACCACCTACTGGTAGCGGGTTTGCATGACTGGCTTAATCTCCTTTGTGCAACATTATAATGACTGGGTACGAAACGACTTGGGTATGAATTTGAAATGACTTGGGTATGAAACCACCCGCTTCGTAAAACATGACCTTATTTTCCGACATTGAGGGGCCTAATGATAATGAGTGAAAAAGTGCTGTCATTTCCAGATTTAGAGGTTTAAATTCTGATGATAAGAACCCTCCAGTCTAACCAGAGAGTTGCGAAGGAGTACAAAGGATATTTTATGCCCTTGAAATTTCAGCTAAAACAGTCTTGATTTTTACCAAAAGTCTACACTCGCACAACTTGGTACACAGCGCCACGTAAAAGACATGCAACCCAACGTCTAGCAACCAAAATTAATCAATCAGTGCATGTTTTGTTGTTGTCTATCTTGTGACACAGCTTCAGCTTGAGACCTTGACAGCTATCGGTGTCGAGGACCAGCTTCTGATGACTGGTGCCGAAGTGCTGTTGGATGACATGCCCCTGTCACACTATGGCATCCCAGACCTTGCTACTCTGGACTTATCCGTCCGCATGCTCGGAGGTAAATTCAATTCATTTCCCCTCCAGTGACCTTCAGTTGCTGATAAGCTTAACAACGCCGGATAACTGTTCGTTTTTAGAAATGATTGTGTAGAGTTTTTTGTTTGTTTATTTGCTGCCGTTTCGCACTTGAACCTGGGGACTACTCGTTGTTTTATGGCAAAAATACACAGGGAATCATGTACTTTCCCAAGTCAGAACACAGATTTGCAGCCGCACTGGACAAATCTTGAAATAATGGAGTATTTATGACAGACAGACGTGACGTAATCTCTCATCTGCATAAATTTTTTCTATTCTCTGCAGGGCATGTTCAGATGTCCACATGTTGCATCTTTGTTGATATTATGGTGTACAATATACTTGTCAGTTTGTATGTTTTGTTTAACTGAACCTCACTTCTGTGAACTTGATTATTTTAGGTAAGGTCCACGGCTCTCTGGCCCGTGCTGGAAAGGTGAAAGGTCAAACACCAAAGGTCAGTATTTTGTTCGAGTTTGTGGTTTCTATTCAAGTGCTTGCAGTTTTGTACTTAGGGCCAAATTGCTGAAAGTGAATGGTCCGCTTCAAAAGTACTGAATTCCAACATTCTACTTCAGAACAAGTTATGCCGTTTCTGAAACTGAATGGTCTTCTTCAAAAGTACTGAATTCCAACATTCTATTTCAGAACAAATTATGCCGTTTCACAGTTTCCAGTGACAAGGAAGTGAAAATGGAAAGTGAATACAAATGTTTAAAGCCTTGATCAGGGGTTCTATGCTAATACCAACAGCTGGCTTTAAACAACACGCTGCTGACTGAAATTCATCAAGTAAAAGCTAACGTACAGTATTCGTCTATTCAGTGTTTTTTGGGTTAGTTAGTGGACCATTCGAAGCCTTTCACTAAATCAAGGCATGTCACAGTTTGCCCATCTGTATAGAACCATTTTGCGGCTTTGAGCAGTCAAGAAAAAAAAGGAAGGGGGCGTTTTCATCATTTGATCAGATAGTGGATACCAAACTGATCATCGACTTTGGTTTGATATATGACAGGTTGATGTTGAGGAGAAGAAGAAGAAGAAGACCGGACGTGCCAAGCGACGCATGTTGTACAATCGCCGCTTTGTCAATGTCGTGCCCACATTCGGAAAGCGCAGGGGACCCAACTCCAACTCCTAAATGAATCACCGAGTTGTCATGTGATCACAAGGAATTCTGTCACACCATCGTGTTATTCCGTCAATAAATTTCAGCTTGCACTAAAAAAAACAAAGGAATATCTTTCTCCATTAATTTCCAAAACATGTTTCTGACTTGTTCAATATAGCCAAATCCTGTTTGATCAACTTGAAAAAATGTTGAACTGGAATAAACAATGTGATACTACACAGTGTTTAAAGAAGTTGTAGAGTGTGCATTGACTTGAGAATAAATATACAAAATAGAAATATCCTTGGTGTCGAGTAGTTTGTCGAATAGACTTTGTTGGTGTTAAGCCCGGTTCTTACTTTACGTGAATGGCCAAAGCAAAGCGAATTTACTTGCGTCACAATTGAAAAACAGCGCAAACTGAATTGTCTTGTCACCAAAATTTGCTTCGCCTTCGCGTGAAGTATGAACAGGGCTTCATTTGAATAGATTGCTTTGATGTTTTACTGCTTTTATAAGAATGGGTGTAGGGGTCCTTTGAGCACCAAAAATTAGTTGGTCAGGGGTGGGGTGGGGGGTAAATAGTAACAGAACCAGTGTAAATAGCAAAATCAAACAGACTCACGAGAAAACTGCATTGTAGACAATCAACAAGGCATCAACAGCATTATAAATTGGAAGACAAAATTTATTGATCAGAGATGTATTTTGGCTGTCATAAATTCAAGAAGGCACACTGTAAATTATAGATTGCAACTCCACCCACCACCAAAGTTCTGATAAAAGTTGTATCCATGCTTTCCCCTTTGAATAGGATTTTAAGCTGTCTGCAGTTTTGAAAAAAAAAATTAAAGAGCTGTTAAGCCCATACATTTTTCGTATGGATGATCAAATATGACCAGATTTCATGTTCTTGGCATTTCGGATAGAAAAATTTGGGGTAAAATTGTGACCAGTAAAACAATTCTACCTGTGGGAAACTTGAGGATGCTAGATGGCAGCAGACTTCCCGGGTATAATTCATTGTTCTTGGAAATGTGAGCATGCTCAGAACTATAAAACAACGACACTTTACCTGGTAAGTCTGCTACCACCTATTGTTGCAAAGTCTCCCATTAAGCCTTCAGATTTGAATCTCACAATTTATTTTGCAGATAATTGCGTAACTTTAGCATGTTTGTCTTTGATCAGATCACTTCATAAATTTCTTATGGTTTTTCAGGATGTGAAAAGTGGGACGAACATGGATAAAACCCTTATCATATAATAATGCATATAAGTTAGACACTATAACAGCATTGACTGAAGATAATATAATATAGAAGTACAGTATATTAATTTATACGCTAATAAATAGTCTTATAAAAATATACACACTGTGAATTTAGTACTGAATGATAACTAGCGTCAATGCCATCTTGAGAAACGTGACGACATTAAGCAAAGTCTTGCTCACACATACTTAGAAATGGCAGTTATTAGAACTTAAATCTTACAAGAGGGTCTCAACATTTTTAAACAATTTAAAAACTCAAAGCTTTTCCCAAAAAAGTTAAAGTATAGGGTTCAATTTAGCAGCATTACAATGCCCTTGCTCTTGCATGTGCTAGGTTTTTTAAGGCCATGTCTGAATCAAGCGACTTTGGCTACGGCTATGGCCGCTGGCTGCAACGACAACATTGAAGAATAGGAATCCCTGGCGTTCCAGTCGTAGCCACTGCCGAAGCCATTGATGGCCTAACATGTCCAGGACTACCCAATAATTTTCAGCTGAGCAAAAATACGTAGGAAACCGGTCACAAATGAAACGTGACATGGCTTTTGGCTGGTGACCTTATTCTGGTCAGCAAAATTGTTCTGTGTCGTCATGATTATAGCAGGCCTGTGGCTGTGCATGGAAAGATGAACTCTCACCCAGATACTGCACACACTTTTGTCAAACTGTGATGTGACCCCCGGCATGTTGTACGTGCAGTAACTGGGTTATTCCATTGACAGCTATAATCATGATGACATAGTCCCTTCAGGCAGCTGTATGAATATGGGACCATGTACTGACAACAGTCTGTGTTGACTAGTTCTTGCCTCCTCATTTAAGCAATCCCAGGCATGATGTTCTTCTTACTTTAATCAGATTTCCATTAAATAAAATGTTTTGCCCTCAGAAAAATCTGCACAACTGTTTTTAAATGGAATGAAAGGCCTATCAAAACCTACACCATATGTACATATAGGTCAACCCTTGTAGCCAATAAAGTATGCCTACTTTTATCCCAAGCGCCAAATAGCATGCCTGCAATCGTCGGGGTCCCATACAACATTTCTTGGGAGAGTGGGTTTGTGAGAGTTCTACACCTTTGAAAAAGTTAACTCCAATCAGAAATCAAGTGCAGGGACAGAGTAGGATACTCAATTCATTCCAGGGAGGGAAAGTGTCGGGATGACTGGTACTCCCTGTACGAGCTTGAAAATGTTGAAAAATTTGGACGACCCCTCATACCTTGTCAAACTCTTCCCATTCAAACAACTTTTAAAAGATATATGGTCTGTGCTCAAGCTAATTTTACCTTGAAAATGAATCCAAATGTTGAATTGCTATTTGTGTAGGATGACAAAAGTGATTAACCTTCAAATGAGATATCGAATGAAAAAAATCCACTAACAAATAATGACAGAGTAAATTAAAAAAATAAATAAAAGATTTATTTGTGTGGTCAATGAAAAATAAATGTGTGTGCTCTCTGGGCAGACACTTCTCAATTTCAGCGAATGTGCTTTATTCCATAAACAGATTATGAATAATGCATCTTATGGGTGGAACTGGAATTCACTGTGCATGCGTAGCATTAAGCGCATTCGTGCGGTGTATCAATCCTGGGCCACATTGGCATGTCATGCATATGAGTATCAACTAGGTCTGCGCTTCGCGGACAAGTTTTCAAACTCGCAAAAATAAGCCGTTTCAAAGACAACATTTTCTTAGCCATCTACAATACAAGGTCAAAAATGCGGTTTATAAATTGTATTGGTTATAAAATAACATGCTCTTTACAATTTCATTTGCTGGAATCAGTTCATTTTTGAGTGAAAATCAAAGGAGCATGAACCATACATCTTTATAACAATTCATCATGAATTCTTTTTGACCTACAAACTATCCTTACTTACACGCCAAAAAATGGTTTATGTGCAAAACATTAAAGCCGTCGGAGCTTTTCCCATAAAGGCAGTACGCAGAAAATAAAGGCACTTCGAAAATAACTTGCTTATCAATTTTTGGTTGCATATGGAATGTGGAAATACAGATCCAAGAAACATGAAGATTACAAGAGGCTACCATATACCCGTCACCTGTGTTTAAATACAAAGTTGATTATACTTAAAAACTGTCCATATCTTAATATTGCCTCTAAAAATGATTTGTCCATAGTAAAAACTGCTTACTGTACAGTACACTCAAGCAGAGACGCAACTCCAGATTTTCAATTCTGAGAAGCTATCGTTTTTGCAACGTTATCAATACCCAGGGTGTACCTTTCAATCAATGAAACCGTTGGGTACAAGTTTGACTACGTCTACAAAAATGATTTGGCATCGTAGGTAATTTGTTGTTTAAATGATTTTCAGCGTCATGTATTTACAGACAATGATTCGGGAATACCCTACTTTTACACGGAAATGTGATTTACATCTTGTCAACAGGAAATGCTAAATTTTGTTTTGAAGAATGTGTATTTTTCCAAAGTTTGTCTTTCGCTGCTTTTGCAAGAGTCTGATGACTAAAGCGATGAATTGAACAATGTCCAGGGGTTGCGTAGATGCTAAAATATCCCAAAACCTTTAGGGACCTTTCTGGCCACAATAGACCGATCCATTAAGCCCCGCCTCCTGACGTGTTGACCAATCACAGCCTTGGGTACGCCACTGAAAGTCCGACAAAAGTCCACCACGCTAAAAAAGCTATTGGAAAATGTAAACATGCGTGCGCGTACTTAACAGCGCACGCGTTCATGTCATGCAGTGTGGCATTGAAGAGACGCACAATGTGCTGCCAATGTGTACAGTGATGATGCAGCCATGCTGTGATTGGTCAATGTGTTTAGTGGGTGTGGCTTAATGGATCGGTCTACTTCATACAGCTGCTTCAGCGCAAAAATCAGTGAAGTGAAGCAAACTGTGTTTACCAGAATAAGGTTACCAGCCAAAATACCATGTCACACGTACCATCTTTGGCCGGTCTCCTGCTAATTTTTGCAGAGCAGAAAATTGTTAAGCAAAATTTGTCTGCTAAAGCAGATCCAGGAAATTGGGCCCTGCACACAGCCATGCACCTAAGCATGGCTGATTATACTAACTAGATATTAGACTTGATTTGTTTATAGTCTCCTGAATGGGACTGGGTAAAATACTGTGCCCTTTTCCACCCTTTTCAGGCCTTTTGTGACATTAGAATACATGTAATACAGGGTTCTCCCTAGGTTTTTTTTTTTAAACGGGGAGGGGGGCAAGTTTGGTCGAAGCATGCTGAATTACAACTAGGTTCTCCGAATGTTTTTCACTTGGTGTTTAAGTTTTTAAGAGCTGTACTGTATAATCTGGAGCATTTTAAATGCAGGCCTTGATCTTAACCGAGACCACCGAGGCCATTGGCCTCATGCCCTGTCGAGTTGGCCAGCATGCCCTTCAGAAAAATTGCACTGTCACTACCAACTTGGCCAGCATGCCCTTGTACAATTTCTCTGATTTGGCCAGCAAAAGCCTGCCCCCATTTTTCTTAAGATCGAGGCCTGAAATGGTTTCATTTTATGACAGTTGTGAATTTGATCCTCAACCCCTCCAAAAAAACATAAATGTATTATTATTTATTTGATACAATTTCTTTTTGCGTGTTCGCCCTCAATTCAAGCGGAGCGTATAGACCCACTACGCCAGCTTGTACCCTGGGGAGAACCCTGTTATGGGACAGTACATCTCAAAAAAGGTTAACCATGCTGGCCCCCAAAAAGAATGATTAGTAATTTGTACATTACTTTGAAAGTAAATACGTGTAGCTTTGGAATACCATATGCATTATGTTCAGTGAGATTGTAAAACATCAGATGTTCCACCTAATCAATTTGGCAAATATATACATAAAAAAAAACACATAAAATATAATATAGCCAGTAAAAGTTTGCACTAAGAATAATTTGTTCTGTAATTGCGGAAAAAAGCTTATTTACAAAAAGGTTAAATATTTCAAAGTTTCTAGACATGTTAACTTTGTGATTACAACTTTAATTTTAAAATTGATTAGACCTGTATACATATGTTAGGGGAGGCAGAACTGCATTGTTAGGCATTGACTACCGGGAACTATTCAACATTTTTGTGCGATTGGTTTCCCGCGTCCCCTAATGGAGATCGCCAGTACTCCATGTCAGGGTAGCTGCTTGGTACATCTCTAACAGGTCTTCACTGAAGCTTATTGAAGTTTTAGGATTTTTTCTCTGTCTTAAATCCTGTCAATTTTGGTTTACTTACACTCTAGTGAAAGCCCAAGGGACCACCACCAACAAAAGAACAATCCATGGAATGTTTCATAAAGCTTCATGTACAAAGTATGAAGTTAGACTTGGATGTGACTAAATTGACTGGGGCATAACTTAATTGACTCAGGTATAACTAAACTGACTTGGTCAAGACTAAATTCACTTGGGCGTGACTTAATTGACTTGGGAGTGACTAAATTGACTTTGATACTTATTTGACCACCATTTTGTAAAGGAGGCCTTGAGTGGCACAAAATGAGTAAACTGGCTTGCTAAAAATTTACCCTTTTTATTAAAAAATTTAGACTTTTTTTTAATGAAGTATAAGCTTACTTTTTGTTTTGGATAACCAATTTTATTTATCAGTAGTATGAGTTTAATTCGATAGCATTATTTACCAAATAATGAACTGTTGTGTTATTTTGCAGTGAAGGCCGCCCATATTTTTGCCAGCCATTTTTGGGAAAACTCGCAGCGGCAACCTCACCACCTTGGGCAGTGTGCCGTATCGATATCAAAACTGACTGCTATGCGTGCACGCTTGTTAAAAAGTTGTGAGCGCGCGTGTCAAAATGAGTTCACACGTTGCAAAATGCAAGTATTTTAATGCGATCATAATTCAAATGATTCGTTTTTACACGGTCACCATAAACTGCATACAGTTAGACAGGTCACATATCAAAGAAGAATGACAGGGAACCAGTTGCTCTATGAATAATGATGCAAATTTTGCTGGATACCACATTTGAGCGGCGCGTCGAGCGGATAGGCCACAGGCCTAATTGAAATCTCCCATATGATGGGAGATTTTCTTGTCTTAATTCCAGGGGTTTTGATCGAGCCAACCTCAGTACCCTAAAATTGGCGTGGTGAGATCAATTACCCCTGGGAACGAGGTTGGCGCAGCTGTGACATTGCAAAAGAAAGGTCTATTCTCCTAAGTGACTTGTTTGGAGCACTAGGTGGCAGCAGACGTTGTTCACGTAGTTCACGTAGCTCTGGGCATGCACACAATTAATAGAACAATTGTTTACCTGGTAAGTCTGCTGCCACCTAGCATTCCCAAAAGTTCCCCATTGCCATTGGGAAACAATGATCTGGCAATACTACTATATTGCATAACTCTTTTGTAGCTTTTAAGCAGCAAATTTTAAATATTTTTCACGTTGATACAGAAAAATTGTAAAAAAAACCACAGGCCAGTAAAATTAACTCTTTGGCGCAAGGAAAGCCATTAGCGACTTCTCAGAAGACTGTCTGTGCGATAGAATATTCAAACTATTTTGTCCATCAAATTGTTAAAAGTTAATACATTTGATGAAGTCACCACTATTAATCTTTATTAAGGTCTGAAACTGAGGCAATTCCCAGTACTGTATTTGTATACCAATTCAATAAATAGAATAGCTGGACAGTTTTGTCAAGTTTGCACTTTTTTTTTCCCAAGAGAGCATAATAGGCTACAAATAAATACATTTTGATACAATATCCGGCACTGTATCTACATTTAGTATGGCTGAGACAGTATACACTTGTTATGAAGTATGGCAAATATATACAATTAACAGAGGGCGTCATTCGGTTTGGGTATCTTAAAACGGCTTATGAAATTTAGCCTTGTGTTGATTGTGCATTACATATTGATTGGTAATTGTTGTTACAATAAACCGAATCTTAAGTCTCAATACCTTGTTACAAAATTATTAAAAAATGCACTACACCGTTCCAAGAGGCTACCCTTTAAGTATCCCAAGGGTCGAAGAGCTCAGAAAACCCAAGGCAGAAGTAAATAAATATCAGAGTTGTGTGAAAAATCGTGACGTTTGTAACCAATGTAGAAAGAGCTAATGTTGTCACACAGCTCTTCTATCGCATATCACTGTTTAGCATACACTATTGACTCAAATGACAGTTACCAGAAATAGTTTTTCTTTAAACACAAGTTCATCTAACTTAGGCAGATAATGGTTATTTTAAGTACCCACAATCTGTGTAAACAAGGCATAAATGAGTGTAGGGCAATGACAAGTCACGTTAGACAGTATGTGTACAGATTTACCACCATGACTTAACCCAAGATAACGAACACCTTGTACAGAAAGTGCATGTCTCGCATGCATTCAATTGTTGGGTCCCGTTAAAGAAAGCATTTTTAGAGTGAGCAGTTTCCTTTCACAAGATGAAGCTTTGACCAATTCAAGGTTTCCAAAAGTGTTTGAATACGCTCACGTTTTGCATGGTCTAGTGCAAATTGATGAGTTGTAGTAAAGGACGCATTATTAAGGATGAGTTTCAAAGAGGATAAATACCAAGGCAAGAACTGAAGTGATTATCAGCAGCAGTTAGCAGCAGTCTTCCCCTCTGAGGGACATTCCAGATCCCCTCGGCTATCCTCCCTTGTGTACAGTCGTATATTCTCCATCTGTCTCTCTATGGACTTCCTTCGCTTCTTCATCACTTGCTTGGTCAGCATCATGAACGCCTGTAAGTGGATGTCAACGAGAAAACAAACAGGTGTTAAGAAAGAGTTTAAATAATAAATTGGACTCAAAGAGAACTGGTTAAAAAAAAGGGGGGCTGAGAGATGAGGGCAAAAATGTGGGGGGGGGGGATGATACAGGATTTCATTTTCAAGTCAAAGAGTGCAATAAGAGGAAAGGTGTTTGAAGTTTACCTCATTGACGTTTGTGCTGTTGTGTGCACTGGTTTCAATGAAATCCATTCCATTTGCCTTTGCGAACTGAAAAGAAAACAATCACAAAAAGAGACATCAAATTTTAATATAAATATAACATAAATATACCAAATAAAGAATACGTACAAATATATGCAGTCTTAAGAATATATATATAATATAGAATTAACCAAAGACAGCGTTATTAACTAGAGGCACTAGAAAAGACTTGCTGGAACTATCCTTACTGGCTTCACTCAGCCACTTAAAGGTCTCTGGTACAAACTCTGGAATATTTTTCACAGATTTCGAGAAAGAAAAGCCTCCATCGAATAAACAAATGCAACAATCATCATGTACCGTACCGCACTTTCCTATGGAGGACGTCGTGTTTGTCATTCATTACCCACAATAGGTCACGTGACGCGGGTCGCGCAATCGGTCTATTGTACAGAAATTACTACAATTGAATGCAACCAGTATTCCCATTCTTACATAGATTCTTTATACCATGCCCAATAAGTGGCAGAGGGAGGCCCCCCAAATGTTCCCATTCTCTAACACACTCTTCCCCTCTTGTACAGAAGCACCCCCCTAAAATCTTCAAAAGAATTCCTGAGATTCCCAGAACACAATGAAGACAAAATAGGAGGGGGGTACACCCTGCCACATATCGAGCACCAGATGAGATTCTTCATGTCTGATACTTTATTCTCATTAGGGCGAGGCAGTTTTGTCATTGATAAAGGGGCACATCTTGGAGAAACAAGTTCTCCTTGAACATTTTAAGGGACACCAGGGCAATGGCCAGGGGGCATTGTCTCCACGAAGTATCGGGCCCTACACTTACCCTGACTCCCTCGGCTTGTGTCACTGTGCGTAGAGCTTCTGCATCGCTCTTGTTGCCCACTAAAAACATCTCTACATCAGGACCTGCATGCTGTAAACCACATCACATAAAAGTGTACTTAGTTTTTCTTTCGAGGAATTCATTACCACACAAATACAAAATCCGTTTTGATAAACAAAAATAAAATTGAAAACTAACTCCAACATGGATTAGGGCATGAAATTTTTTTTTTATCAAAAGCAGTTTTCACAGTATAAATAAATTAAAAAAATTATTCAAATGTATTCATTTTCCGGTTGTTGACTTCAAACTTTATTACTTGGATATAACAAATTGAAAGGAAGCGATAAGAAACATAATTACCTCTGCAACCATTGTCATCCATTTCTGAATATTAAGAAATGATGCTTCACTTGTGATGTCATAAACTAACACGAAACCCTGGGAGGAAAGTCAGTCAGTTGAATTAAAAATAATCTGAATATCCAGGGACTTTTTAAAACCATTTAATCGGCCCCCAGATTAAGACTACCCCAGATCCAGTTTGGGTTCCATCAGAAAATTATACACCAATCCATTAAAGAGAGCTTCAAGGTCAAAATTAATTTTTTGATGCACTTATTTTCTAATGGAGTCCTTATAAAAGTGCAAGAAATATTACACGTCTCTCACTTCACATTAAAATGGTATAAAATAGCATTGTGTTTGACACCCTTCCAGTACGAAATTTGTTTACATTAAAAAAACATCCAATGTAGCCACATTTCAAGTATATGGCAGCCATGTTGGGTCCAGCCACGTACAAACTGAATGATTTCCAGCGTCTGTTTGTGCACGCAGCATTAGAAACAGGTCTCGGTTGACGTCACATGAAACCTTTCTACGGTAGTAAGAAATACTGCACTTACATCTATGACATTTCTGCTCATATTAAAGATACCAAGCATGGATGTGATTCCCATAAATAATGCCCATTTCTGCATAATGTGGAGCCTAGAATAGGTCAAAGGTCAGCTTACCTGAGCTCTTCTGAAGTACTGTGTAGTGATAGTATCATACCTCTCCTGACCAGCAGTGTCCCTGTCATTTACAAACAACAGTCAGATGCAGTGAGGTTAAACTCATTCAATTCATGATTCATCTCGAATGGCACAACAACAAATATAATAATAATTTGGGAGGCTAATCATCCTTACTCGCAGATGAGAAGCTGAATTGGGAAGGACGCGGCTATACGTGTTCGAGCTGCAGGCATTCAAGGGCGCCCTTGGCAGCCAGCCACATCAACCCATATATAACCATGGAGCACAGCCTGAGATCGAAAGTGTTTGGTTTTTCGGGAGGGAGGAAAACCGGATGGTCTGGAGAAAAACCCTCGTGGCACAGGAGAGAACCAACGCACAACTCTACTCACATATGGCCTTAGCCGGGAATCGAACCGGATCGAACCCTAAATGACTATCCCAAGTGATCTCCCCATATGATGTTTCAAAAGTTCCAGCTGCGTTTTCCACACATTGTTCTACTATATCAGCTATAGTGCTGCCCTACTAAATTTGCCTTTTCACTGGTCATCATTGTAACAACGTAAATTTTTGGGTGAACTAAGAAAAATTGACTAGAATGGGATTTGAAACTATGGACTCCGGATTAACATGTCGGCACTCTACCACATGAGCTATCTAGACCTATGATAGCAGTCTCCCGATTAATGTTTCATGTTGGTTGGTGGGAGGCGGGAGGGGGGCGGATGACTGAGTCACAAGCCATTTAACCTCAAACTGCCGTACAACCAGGGATCACACCATAGTTTACGATACAACATGGAAAGCGGAAGTAGCACAATCGCCTCAAGGGGATGCGACTTTTTTTCTTTCAAATATCAAGTAATAAACCACAAGGGAAACTGACTGGGTGAATATACTCTGACAGTTTCCTCCAATACTACGCTTACCCGACTCTAATTTAAAACCAAAACAACTTCTGGGGATGGGCTTTGTGAAAGCTTCTGTCAGCTCTCATTTAACGCAATGCGACTATTACATCTGGGATAAAGAACACTGCAATTTCAGTCAATCATTTTTACAAATATTGGGAGATCAGTGGTTTTAAAATTCCTGAATCTTTCAATTAATGAAAGACAAAACTCACCAAATCTGTACCCTGATTCTCTTGTCATCTAATACTAAGTTCTTCATTTTGAAGTCAATACCTGTTGAATAAATTAACAACATGAACAAAATTAACATTATAACTTTATGGAGCTCTCCCTTAGTCCCTACCCCTCCCACTAGTTAAAGTTAATTGTAGTGCCCACCCAAATTAAACAGGCCTAATATTTCACGCAGGCAATATGCGCCCCCAACAAATTTACAGTGCCACCACCACAGGTGCCCCCCATAAAAAAATGTAGATACATGTATTAATTAAAAAAACATGGTACCTGGGTTCCCCCCCCAACTGAAAAGCAATGCCCCCCCCCCTGTGCCCCCCCCCCCCCTGTGTCCCCCAGTGAAAAAATCCTGGCTACGCCGCTGCCCCCCCCCCCCCCCCCCCCCCCCACTGCCACTGGCAAATAATTTTTGACATCGGTTGAATCAGATGTCGAAAATCCTTCACCACACTAGTGGGGCTACTTCTCATGATGAATGTAAATCATTCAATCAATGGTATATCATTTTAAAATTCAACACTCCAAAAGTCCAATTGCATATTTTTGTTTGATTAATAATATAATGTTACTAGCTAGCTAGGCCTACCTCCACTACCACCACTAGTTATTTTTGTTATTCATTTTTCATTCATTGTCATTCAAACTCTCTCATTATTATTTGATGAGGTTCCTATGATGATGTGGACCTGACTGTTCCCTTGTTATTATTCATTGATTTTCAAGGTTTTCTACACACTAAATGCTTGGAATAATACCCACCTATTGTTGATATGTGAGGAGTAATGAATCCTTCATCTGTGTATCTACACAACATACACGTCTTGCCAACTCCAGAGTCGCCGATCATCAAAAGCCGGATCAGTATATCGTACTGCTTCGCCATTTTCCACACTCAGAGAAATATTAAAAAACGCTATCTGTAATAACTGAAATACTTTACATAATTTGGACTGAAATGGGAAGTACAATTTACTGAAAAGTCATGGTAAATCGTACATTTTCATTGTTTTTACCACAAACTACGATGACACAAGTTTGTTAATGGCATGTTATCAACGTTGTTCCGCTAGTCTGGTGTCCATATGCACACCCACCCGTTGGTTGAATACATAATGGTAGTTTGATATCACTACCAGTCTATTAAATTACTCCTGGTATTCGCACATATACGGACAATGTTTGAAGGCGTTTCTGTATAATTATGGGTATTTTGGAGGTAACCAGCGGCAAATGAAATTGTATAGAAAGTTAATATTATGGGTGTATGATACAATTTTTTACAGCGAGAAAACAGTCTGTCCCCTAATTAATATGTATAGCCTGTCGATTATTTTTTTTATTCTTGACCAAAATTTCAAAGTCGTTTTCACGAAATCGCATGAAGCGGCCAGCTCTACTCTACAGAGACGAGCAATTCGAACCACAACTCCCCATCTCTGTTATTTGTGTATGCCTCAAAATCAGATTAATTATCCGAATATTTTTTTATTTATATCAACAAACCTAACCATAGAATTTGCGCAGTATCAGGCCATAAGCATTGTGAAATACTGAACAATTAATCAAGCTGTATCAAGATGAAAATCGTTTGGGAAACTCTTTTACAGAGTTTGTAAATTAATGTGATTTTCTTGCAAAAAAAACCCCATTTTGTACGTGTGGCAAATTGTTTTATCACTGGCGTAGGCCTAATTTTTACCGGCTCTCCCCTGTCGTTTCGCCCAGCACCAACCCTTATGTTAACAAAAAAACACGTGTATAGTAAATACCGATCCATTATGTCCCGCCCCCTAAACATATTGACCAATCACACCATTGGCTACATCACCTGACTGTACATTTGGGCAGCACAAAGTGCGTCTCTTCAATGCCACACTGCACGACATGAACGCGCACGCATGTGGATTTTATCGTGTCAGACTTTCGGTGGCGTACCCAAGGCTGTGATTGGTCAACACGTATGGGGGCGGGGCTTAATGGGTCGGTCTATAAAACCGATCCATTAAGCCCCGCCCACTGTGCACGTGCGCCAAATGCACTAACATATTGACCATGGAGGTAGATCTAATTCTACCTCCATGGTTTAATTTCTACCTCCATGGTTTGACGGACTTTTGTTGGACTTTGGGTTGCGCAATCATGTCTGTGATTGGTCAATACAACAAAGGCGGGGCTTAATGGATCCGTCTATGCGTGACGACTAAGGAAATGATAACAATAATGAAACATGTCAATGTCAGACTTCAATGCCCCAGGAAAACTTTTCATTCAGTAGATGAGGCCGTAAGATGGTACCATCGCTGGCTACGACCAATATGCAATTATTAGTACTGGAGGATCATGGGGGGAAACACAAGGAGACAGAAACCTGCAACAAAACGGGGTGGGGTGGGGGTGGGGAGGGGTAGATCTTTGCTAACCATTCGATGTCCCCAAGATCTTGTCTTACTAATACTATACCTTTGACGACCTCCAATACGTCAACGAACGCATAAAAAACTCCACAGTCTTCTCTCAGTCATTGCAAGACGCTTCAAACTTGATGCTAGGTCACCGGACTCATGCTACAGGAAGAGGAAACAATGTCAAATTTAATTAAGTAAAAAAACAGTGCTCACATTAAAAAAAACCAGACCAAACCAAACCATGCATTTTCAAAGTACCCGTTACGTTTTTCCTGGTTTAGCATTCTATTAAATAAATCTTTCCCCTTAGTTGAACACTAAGTCTTGTTGTAGACAAAAGCCCACCTTGAGATGTTTTTTCTGAGTGTAGCAAAGTCCGTTCTCGCCGCAAACTCTTCTCCAGCTTTACCCGTATAGTCGCTCGGTCTAAATGGAAGAAGAGATTTCCGAATCTATACCGAAATATTTCGACTTCATTAGTTCAAAGTTTTACCAGTCCGGCAGGAGCCCCACAAAATGTCCAGTCCGTTACCAGAATGAGGAGAGTTTCAGCTGACGTTGCCTCCACAGGTGTCAAGAAAATAACTAGAGAACATTTCCTGCCGGAAACACGACGACCGATGGCATGTAGAGTAAGGTTCCGCCATGTTTCTCCGTGGTCCCCATGCACGACTGGTACAACAATGTTAGCCTATTGGCGTAAGAACCAATGTGTTGCCGTCAAAAGTGCACGCTTTGATAGAAAAAGAAGCGCCAAAAACATCTCATTTGCATAACAATGTAGCTCTCATTTTTATCGGGTCGGTTGGGAGGTGTCTGCAGCGTCTTAAAGTAATTGATCAATTTTTTCATTTGCAACTACAACAAAAATGTTAAACTGAGTTTTAGTCTGAGCCTTGGGTTGCTAATCTCTTTTGGTATGCATCCCGGCCGATCAACTTAACGATTATCCCCTCATCTTCGAGAGTCCTGATCAACGTCGTGGAGCCTTTTTTGTTACATGGTGAGGGCGCTATTCAGTGACTCCGTTAAAAAATTCACTTTTCAGTTTACCCGCGCTGTTCTCGTATTCAGCATGTAGCCTAGCCTATGCAGTGCATGCAGCATGCAGCATGCAGCAGACAGCACAACAGGCAGGCAGTTCCAGACGAACACAGGAGGCCGACAGCAGCAGCAGCTAATGAACTCGGTGTTCAGTAAGTGACTGATAGCAGCGGTTGTTAAAAATGGGCCGCGATTACCGACGCAAGGACGAAGGATTTAAATCAAAAGGTAACAAAATATGTATTATAAACAACAATTTTCAGTCCACCTAACGTTAAAAAGAAATTCTTCTGACATGTTTGAATGATATTCTGTATCAATAATTGATACAGAATGTTGAGCAGCGGCCGCGGCGTAGCGACCGGTGGGTGGTGGGGCGGGGGGGGGGGGGGGGGTGACACCCCCAATATTTCTCTTAAGTCGGCATTTAGAGCCACAGTCGGCAAATTGAGCACCAAACTAACCCAACAAGTAAGGGCGCGGATTGAACACAAATCCATTCGGCAAGCCTACCCTAGAGATTTGCTGACTGGATTTGCCGACTGAATTAGTTCATGGAGGAAGGTGCCTTCCTTCCTCCATGATTAGTTTCAATCCTTAAGATTGTACTTAATAGTTCATGGGATGTAGTTGTAGTGTGAGAAATAAAACTTTATTACCAAATTTAATATTCTCGGCAACGTGTGGAAATCTACGCTCTTAAAACACTAAAAGCTGTAGAGCGTACGGGCTTGGCCGAGGACCCCCATAAGAATTGTTGCCCCGGGCTATAACCTCCAGCAGTAGGGGATTTGTCCCGAGTTAAAACTAAAGTATTGAAAGTTTGAATTTCAAAATTAATTGTCTTTTGGCAATTTGATGGTCCTCCTTAGCCTTGAAAACACTTAAAACCGTAGAGTGGCTTCACCCCCTGGACCCCCCACTAGAATTTCTGTCTATATACTCCAACAGGGGATTAGCCAAAAAATAACAGTTTTCAAAGCTTGCACTTCGTATATGAGTCATCTAATGATCGGCATCTGAGGGCCATTTTTAACCTTGGAATCACTGAAAAACCTCATGAGCGCTTGGGGTGAGTCCCATGTTGGTGAGTCCCATGTCATTGTGCTTTTACTTTCATTTTATAATGTCAGTCGGCTAATTTAGGCTTCCACACCCCCCTCCTAAGAAAGTGCCTTCACTACGCCGCTGATTTAGAGCCGAGACTACTGGCTATAGTTAGACCCAGTAACTGGGGCGTTGTACTCCTTTTTTGAGATTATGACTTTATCAGTCGTGCTAGTACGACCGATAAAGTCAAAATCTCAAAAAAGTAGTACAGCGTCCCAGTAATTGTGTCTAGCTATATAGCATAGGTAGGAGGATAGGGCCGCCCTACTGACTGTAGTAAATAAATACATATGTAAGCAATTTTGAGATGGTGGACCATACACAATAGTCAATACGATGACACTTTTTTGTTGGGGTAAATTTATCTGTATACACCCAAACCAAACAGTGCACTCCTATAGTGTCCACCATAATATATCTCAACAAGGCTAATCAGAGGGTTCACACAGCTGTTTTCCTACAGTAAACTTATAGCCGTTTTGACCTCATTGAGGGCGCTGTTGTACATATCTATATGAGACTCATGACTTCAGATGCATAAGGTCTATTGATGTTGTGGGCCTACCCCTGCCAGTTGAAGTCAACAATACTTGATGATGATATATAATATGATGTGGTCCAAGTGAGCTGTTTTCTTGGGTTATTTTGCACACCCAAGGTCATGTTTAACAGTCATCAGTGACGGACTTGCCCATTACAAGATCGCAACTCACCCAAGCAGTGCTTCTTATCAGTTGCTATTGTGTTTGCAATGTATGATTGATGCCCAGTATCTTGTAATATCATTTCCAGGAGCTGCAAAAAGAGGTCAACACGGTGATTCTTGGTCAGCAAATCAAAAAGTGCGGAAAGGCGTCAAACTGATAGACGAAGACAACTCACCAGTAGTCCAAGCTTTTAGGTAATCCCTGATGTGGGTCATCAGCTGTATTGTTAACGCACTGACTTTTTTGTGGGATAACGTGCTTTTGACTGCAGCAGTTTAGTTTACTTTTTTTGTCCCTGACCAGTTTTCTTGTGTCCTTCGCAAGTTGATTTCTCTTACTTGCATGTTCCCCTTCATATACTTGTATGTCATTTTCCCCCATACTGCTGTTCTCCATGTTGGTTGTGTTGCCCTCTTTTTTGTGTACTTTGCAATTTTGTTTAGTACTTCTCAATTATTTTTGCGAGGCCTATGTTTTGATTAGTCCTGTTTTGGTTTTCTCGTTCTTCGATTTGCCTAGTATTTTTTTGGTATTGGTATGGTTGAGGTCGAATAAATTGAGAACTGATAATAATAAAGTAACTAAACAAGGGATGCCTCCTGTTTGCCCCACCTCAAACCCCTTTGCAACCCCCACACCCCCACAGACAAAAGTAAACAAATTAAATCCCCCCAAACATCTCTTGAAATGCAAGCAAAACAAAAGTTCTTAATTATTCCACATCACTCCCAGTGATTTACAACTTACGATTTACAGCAGGCATATTTAGTGAAATTAGCATCTATTATAATGGTTGCGATACCCGCTGATAATGATATTTGAACTGCCTGTAGGTGCCGGGCAATCTCGGTAGTCTTGTTGGTAAGACATCTGCTCTAGAATGACGGGGGTCATGGGTTCGTATCCCACTCAAGGAATAAGTCTGTGAGTTTTTTTCGGGAGAGTATAAAGTGCTTAACACGCATCGATGTATGGGCAAAAACACAAATAAAACAGTGAGAACATAATTTCGTTCTAATTCGCCACACAACCAAAGGAAACTACGTTGTCTCAGTGTTTGATTTTCACTGAAAATGTTGGCTTGAACTATAGGATTCTACACCTTGCAGGCCTTGATCTTAACCGAGGCCATCGGCCTCATGCCCTGTCGAGTTGGCCAGCATGCCCTTCAGAAAAATTGCACTGTCACTACCAACTTGGCCAGCATGCCCTTGTACAGTTTCTCTGATTTGGCCAGCAAAGGCCTGCCCCCAGGTTTTTTTTAGATTGAGGCCTGCCCTGTCTTCCTGCTGTCATTGGGCTTTATCCAAACCTTGGCTTAGGCTCTGACTCTGACTCTTGCTCTGGCTCTGATGTTGGAAACACCGTGCAAAATGTACGCTGCTCCAAAATTGATGACGGAACCCAAGCCGGAATCAGAACCCAAGCTGAGGTCTGAAAAAAAAACAATCGGGAAAATTGATTGTGAGATGCGTATTTGATCTATCCCAGGGTTTTCCAGAGCGAGTTAGATACTAAACATGATAAGCACGAGAGGCTGGTCAAGCTAAGCAGAGATGTCACCATTGAAAGCAAGCGGACTATATTCCTGCTGCATCGCATTACAGGGTAAGAGGAATTAAGTCGCTCATTTCTGGGATTCTCATTCCTATCTCGCTTGTACTGAAGCCAGAGAAGCCTGGAACTGTAAGCTGCAGGACATAGGAAGCACTGAGTGTGCATTAACCCTAACCACCTAGTTGGTTTTAGGTACAGACCCACCCCTATCCTCCCAAATCTTCCCTTTTATGGTAAATCAACACCAAGTGTTTAGACTTTCTGCTTCTGATTGTTGTATTTTGGTTTTATTTATACCGTGGATCAAGGCGGAGTCGTACTTTGGCCGTAGGTCTTGGTTGATGCCGAAATATAATCACAAGAAACAGGTAGTTGAGGTTCTGGGGTGCAAGGAGCAAGTGGCATGACTGTGGTATTGACACTGATTATGCGCTATGGTCATGCCTGCACAGCCTGACTAGTTTATTGCATAATCACACATCACCACCACACAAGATAAGCAATTATAATTTGGGCCATGTAGTACTGAATCATACAAAGTTTTCACACTTCCTGACTAAGATTGGAGGATGTTGGACCACCAGGGTTAGTTTTTACCCTTGAGGGGAAAACCAAATTAAATTCCAACTGCATGAGGTGTTTTATCTTTTTGTGTACTCAACACTCAGAAGTTTGGATTCTGATAAGATTGGTATGCCTGTCCTCAAGACAGTTGTTTACTTGAGACATTGCTGATTTAAACTCGAGTCGGACTCGAATAGCTATTGTTGTGACTGTGACTTGACTTGGACTTGCAACAAAATGACTTGTTACCAATGCAAGTCAGAAGCTGCTTGAGCAACCCCATAAACTTTTAAAATAGGCCTATCAATTTACGCATTGCTTGCATTGGTTCGGCTCGCTGCTTCGACTTCCGACTTCAAGTCTGTTGCCCTGACTGGAATAAATAGCGCCCTCAAACGTCATCATTGACAAAATCATGTGTGACTTGACTTGTACTAGAACAAAGAGACTTGTGACTTGATTCGACTTGTGACTTGAACAAATGACTTTTGACTTGATTTGACTTGTGACTGGACCGAATGACTTGTGACTTGATTTGACTTGTGATTGGACCAAATGACTTGTGACTTGATTTGACCTGGACTGGACCAAATGACTTGCGACTTGATTCGACTTGACACCAAATGACATGTGACTTGCCTAGACTTGTGACTGGACCAAATGACTTGTGACTTGGACTTGTAAAAAGTGACTTGCTGCCATCTCTGCCTCAATATAAGAGATGTAAGCTGCAGTGTCATCACCAGAGGGAGGGTGGGGGTGGTGCTCAGAATCCTCCCCCCCCTGCCTCCAGCCCCCTCCCCTAAAAAAACAGAGATAACAGAAGAAGAAAAAACTATGAATAATACTTACCACTGTATTGACAATCTTTTGGCAGAAAAAAAGCACTAGGAAGTTGAAACCAAGCTTTACCTTGCTCGGTAGATTGTTGGGGGTACTAATGGAACTGGTTTCTTCACAGTGACGAGGATAGGGAGACAGTCATCCAGGAGGCTGAGGATAAGATCAAGTTAATTCAATCCACCCACATTCTTCAAATAGCCAAGGAGCTACAGGGACAAGATCCTTTCCTTTTCCAGCGAGCCATCTCACCGGGGTTCCAGGAGTATGTAGAGGCGGTTTTGTTTCTCTGCTACATCAAGGAGAAGAAGCTGATGACTTTGGAGGAGGTCAGGGGGCAGTTGGTGTTCCAGGTCCCTGCTGGGGATGATTCACTTGCCAAGGTATTAAAAAATAGTGAGCAAAATTCCCTTATGTATGCTTGCTTTCACTTGTGATGAAGGCTTGTTTATAGTTGGTCGTGCTATGATAAGGCCGTAAAAAAAAAAATTGTTGAGTTGCCCTTTTCAATCTTAAAATGACAGTCAAGGGAAAAAAATAAATGGAAAAAAAAAAAAAAAATCCTGATCGACCGACCCCTTCAAATATTTTCACTGGAGGGCAACTCAACAATTTTTTTTTGCCAAATCGCAGGCTGCTGTGAATGCTGGATGCTGAGCCTTTTCATTGCAGTCTATGGCGTTAGCGTCGACTATAAACTGCATCGCCTGTCATTTTACTACTGTGTGACTATCATGTGACTCGATTATAAACCAGGCTTAAAGACACTATACAAGATTGTGCAGTTTTCTTTCTTTGTCTGATTAAATATTGACAAAACAAACTTGTTAAAATTTGGGCTCAATCCGTCGTCTGAGTCAGGAGAAAATAGTGAAAAACCACGCACACTTGAGTAGCTATGTCTAGGCATATGGTGATGATTATACAGAATGAAAATGTGACATTGATATCTTGTCAACTAACTCCTATTCCAGGAGGATTCACTCAAGTCGGATGCTGTATCCGATGCTGCCCTCGATGGAGAGGTACAAGATGCAGATTCAGATCTCCCACAGAGGGCGCTGTCCGTATGTATATCTCCTATGGACTACGTCCTTGGTATTGCAGACTTCACCGGTGAGCTCATGAGGATGTGTATCAATAGCATCGGCAATGGCGACACGGAGATCCCCTTCAAGCTTGTCACCTTCATGCGCCGGCTGTACGATAGCTTCCAGCTGCTTGGCAACACCCCGGGCCGGGAGTATGTCCGTAAGATGTCGGTGATGCGACAGAGCCTGGCCAAGGTAGAGAATGCGTGTTACATGTTGCGAGTGCGTGGATCAGAATTCCCTAAACACATGCTGCTGGATGCGATATCTGCTCTCCCTGGTGGCAGCACAGACACCATGGACTTAGAAACGTAAAGCTGTTTTTATGTATTTTTGGAAACGGGGAAACTTTGTAAATAAAGGGATCTTGTTTTGATCTGGGAGACAGTAGAGAAATCAAACTCTTTTGGGAACTGACTGATTTGCGTTACAGTCACGGTTGTCTGCTTGGATTGCTTTAATAACTGCAGTGGAGCGGATGTAGTGATGGTAGCAGTTGTTTTTGTTTAATTGACCCCTAGCATATGACATCACAAGCTCAAATGGCGCACTCACTGAGGTCAAAGGAAGACCTATCATTGGCTGAGAGTTGTGCATGATGCGTACACTTGTGCACGTTTCCGTTGTTTGAACACAGCGTTGTTGACCTACACACTTTTGACAGATGCCACGATTCAGGCCACTTTTTTACCTAAATATTCATTTTAATTTGACGTTTGTGGTTTCTTCGATGGAAGTACACACGAGATCTTCATTGGCAGTACACACGCGAGACATTCAGTGATGTGAAATGAAAGAAAACACCTTATTAAGTAGAGTTTGATTTGTACATCCATTTAGACACACTATAATGGGTAGTAAAATGTGCTGTTTTACACCGTCTTACTAAACTGTTGAGAGATTGTTGAAGACACGGAGTGTATAGACAATCAAAGTCACAATACCCACAGGACCACTGGCCAGATTCCGGTAATTTCAACACTTGGCCAGTAACCCCACAACCAAACAAGTCCTGCAGTCTAGTGTTTTTCCAAACACCTACTCTTGAAGATTTGCTTATGTATTCTGAAGCTTTTCAGTTCTAAGCCTCATCATAAGAGTTCAGTAAATATTGAAAAAGAAAAAATTCAAAAAAATGTGTTAATGGCCTCGCGTTTCGACCCTTTGCAGAGACTCTGCTAGAGTCAAAACATGAGGCTATTAACAATTTTTTGCATTTATGCCATAGGTCCTTTTGGTGGGTAAGCAGTTTGCAACGGCTAGTTCTATTTTCTCAATAGATACATTCTTAAGGTGTAATGAATGTTTCAGTTCCAGTGAAAGTTCTCAGACAAGAGACATTATTAAAAGACATTAACAGCCTCTAGCTACCGGGCAATCTCGGTGGTCTAGTTGGTAGGACATCTGCTCTAGAATGGCAAAGGTCATGGGTTCGAATCCCACCCGAGGAATATGCCTGTCGGGGAAACTTCTGAGTATACAGTGATTAAACACTTCGGTGTATGGGTAAACCATAAATAATATTCTTTATCCCCAATGCAAATGTAACATCTATTAAGTGGTTTAGTGGATATTCTCTTGAAACTTGAACTCTGCAGACTATTCTCAAAACCACAACATCTCTTTATATCTTTCTGGTAATAAACTGTAAACGTCAGCCTAAAACAACATTTGTGGCGTGTCGTGGCCGAGTGGTTAGTGCATTGGTGGTTAGTGCGTCGGACTCAAGCTCTGGTGGCTGAGTCATCGGAGTGTGGGTTCGAGTCCCGGCCATGACACTTGTGTCCTTGAGCAAGGCACTTAACCATAATTGCTTCATAAAAGTCAGGGAGGTAGAGCTTTCTGCTCTACCAGCCAGGCTTCTGATGGATGATACCAAGCCTACATCCTTACGGACTGTAAAGGGGGTAACCCTGTTTCAGCCCCAGGAGTAGGTGACAATGGCCGCTGGGAAAACATCGCGTGTGGCTTACTGACCTTGTGTGTCTGGCGACTTGCATAGAAATAAACAAACAAAAAAACATATAAAGAGAAGAGGATAGGAATGTGGATGAAAACTAAAAAGGTGCAAACCAATTCATTACTTTGTCTTCTGTTAAAGGTGGGATTTAAACCAGCATCACAAAGGTGAAATGTAGGGTACAGGTACTTGTACTTGTACCTCCAAATCCAACTTATTTTGTATGCTAAGGAGGAGGTGCCATTCTATTCAAACCTTAAATTTTTATTGTACTTAAAAAAATAAATAATAGTGCTCTATTATTAAAGAAGCTAGCAATTAAAAGGTTAGCAAATTAACTTGCTCTTAAACGGTTTATCCTGAATATATTTATTGCATCAAAACGTTTCTTGTGAATTTTTTTTTAATATTCTATTCAAACATTAAAGGTTTTTAAAAACAAAACAAATTTAGCACCAAGTAAGATCTCAAAGTCTTGGGTCTGGTCTGAAACTTGAGGTCTTAGTCTTGGTCTCAGTCTATGACATTTGGATCTTGTCTCAACCATGAAGGCCTTGGTCTTGGTGAACTCTCATTCACAGTCTCGTTTTTGATAATTCTAAGTTCTAGTGTTGATCTCGGATTTGGTCTGGAAACCACAGGTCTTAGTTTCAAGTCTTGGCCATGGTCTTAGTTTCAGGACTTGTTACCGGTCTCAGATTTCAAGCTCTTGACTTCAATTCTACAGTCATGTTTCATTCATGTTGAGCTCGACTCTTCGTCGCTGGAGCTGGAGCTTCACCCGTGGGTCTGTCAGGGAGGGAAATGATGATGAGACAACTGCTTTAAGATGACACAACCACCTCAAGACCAGCCCTGCCTGGAGTCTCAATCTCTGCTATGCGGATATGGGTGTCACTGGCTGTACTTTGGTGTGATCCTGATACCTTCATCTACAGATGCTTTATTCCTGGAATCAATCCACCCGCTTGGCTGTTCCAGGTATGACACGACATCAGTAGTTACCATCAAAAAACTGTCAAATACAGAGATGGGAAATTTTTATCCAAATTCAGACTTTTTTTCTCTGTCTGCATGGTGAAAACAATGTTATTTTCTTCAGATTTGAAATCATGATTTTTGGTCGACTTCTCTGGCACTAAGGAAACTGATCCCCACAGGCGCCTTGTAATCTGTAACTCAAGGGGCTACCAAACGGTGGACATGCCATAATTTCAACACGCCTTCTAATATTTGGATCGCAGTTTCAGTTTGTCAGAAATGACTTTCACCAATGTACGTGTAAATAACTTGGGGGGAAATTGACTTCATGTGACGTTAGTACCAGGGCATAAAAATAACGGGACAATCTCAAAGGACACTATAGACCTTAGATTATGTTCCCTGTATCCAATAACAGTAACAGATGCTAATATTCATTGCACAAAAAGGAACCAGACTATTTGCCCTTCCAGCCTCGGTTTGGTTACATTGGTTTGAATGGGAGAAAATCAAGATGGCCGCACCATGATAAAGGTCTATTGGTAGCCTCACCAAGTCAACCTTGAGGTTGAGAATCAATAATATATCAATCTTACACTTATGATAATAAAACCTTGGAATGGACTCCAATGGTCTCTTGCTGGATGTTCAAAAGTAATCAGGCCATTGGCAGCACTACCATCTGTTCAAAAAATGTCCCCAAGGCAAATATATCACAAGCAGCCTCGTTTCCAGGGGTGACAGATCTTGCTGGGCCATCTTTCCCATCATGAATACTCACTTACCCCTGGAATTGGTTAATTAAAAGGTAGCAAGTATGTAGCACAGCACATTTTAATTAGGCCCGTGGCCGATCCACTCTACGCGCTCGCTCAAGTATGGTACCCTGCAAATGAGGCAATCGAGTCATACAGCAGCTGGTCCCCTCACATTCTTTTTTGATGTTGTCACATGTATAACTGTATGAGGTTTAGGGTGACCATGTAAAAAGATGATTCATTTGAAGTGGAATCGTGTCAAAATACTTGCATTTTGACACGCGTGTACTAAACGCCCTAGAAGTGCTCGAAAGTTTTTAACGAGTGTGTGCCCAAGCAGTCACTTTTGGGAGCCAAACAGCATAGTTATTTCCGGGGTTAGAGATGAGAGGGGTCGATACGAAGCGCTGCCCAAAGTAGCGAGGCTGATATCATGAGGTACTTGTCTCCTTGAACAAGGATGAGTGAGTTTCACGTTACCTTTCAATGATACCTAAGCAGCATGCCACCTTGTTTACAAAAAGTGTGACCTTGTACATTCCAGGGCATTTTCTGGAAGGCAAGATACTGCACTAGTCATCTTAGAAATCTTACATTTTGTGTCATTTTTTACCGCATAAACGGAAGATTTGCAAATGTAACAACAGTACATGTTTTTAAAATGTTTTAAAATGTGCCCTTTTTCTTTATGTCAAAAGTTGATAAAAAAAATTGTATGGTGCAAGTTCCGTACGTTTTTACAATTTTCTTCCATTGACCTGTGTACACATCAGGCCTACAGGAAGTCCAGGCTCTACGGCTCTTTTGTAAACATGTGACATCACGGGGTAACATGGTCCATGCGTGTTCATCTTGCAGCTGTCGTCTGATTTCATTCTGATGGGGAGGTTTGTGAGCATTTCCTCACTGGCTGCGGATGAAGACGGCGTGTGATACGACACATCTCGCTACTCTCATCCATTGGAGCGGCTTGCAGTGACTCCCAATGACGGGTAAAAAAAACAGGTATTTTCACTAACTTCTTGTCAACAGATGGAAACAAAATGAGAGTTGGTTGCTGAATGTACATTGCATGTATGGTGTACATGCAATGTACCGTGTACGGCCGTGTTTGAATTGGCATGTGGCTTCTGCTGTTGCTATGGGCCTCCTGTGCTTCTACGCTTGTTCACGTGGTGATCAAGCCGAAGTTGCTAATTCGTACACGGCCCATGATGTGATTGAAAAGTTTAATACTGAATGTACATGCATGTACACTGTAATGGCCATTGCCAAATTGGCTTGCGGCTTCGGCTGTTGCTATGGGCCTCCTATGCTTCACTGATTGTTCACATGACCATCAAGTGGCAGCTGCAGTTGCTAATAGACTGATCCATTAAGCCCCGCCCCCTTACCTGTTGACCAATCACAGCCTTTACTGAAAGTCAGACAAAAGTCCGACACGATGAAATCCTATTGGAAAACGTAAATGTGTGTGCGCGTACTTATAATTTATGTAGTGCAGTGTGGCATTGAAGAGACGCACATTGTGCTGCCCACGTGTACAGTGGTGATGTAGCCAATGCTGTGATTGGTTAAATATGTGGGGTGTCGTGGCCAAGCGGATAAGAGCACCAGACTCAAGCTCTGCTGTTTCTGATCAGCAGAGTGTGGGTTCGAATCCTGGTTGTGACACTTGTGTCCTTTTGTAATTGCTTTTCTCCACCCAGGAGTAAAGGGGTACCTGTGAGGGCAGAGATGGTTTATGTGAATGATTAGCTTGGAGCGCGGTTACTTGCAGCACCGGCTGTATACTCCCTAGGGAGCTGAGATGGCCTAAGGAATAATAAATGGCCCAGTGACCAGGGGTAGTAATGTCAGGAGCGCTTTGATGCAGTGCTGTGATACTGTAAAGCGCAATATAAAAACTGGTTATATATGTGTTTTGGGGGGCGGGGCTTAATGGATAGGTCTAATCGGACACAGCCTATGACTTGATTTGAAATGCTATGAAAATAACATGGAGACAAATTTGTAACCGATTAATCAATGTGTTTACAGTGTATCTGCATATTACATATTGTATCTGCAGCTTGCACGTACAGTACATGTCCTGCTTCATTTTAAAATTGCGTTTACCATCTTCTGCTCGATATCATACTTTCCTATTTACACATGTAGGTCATCAATCTGCCGATCTGTCTGAAACACTTGTCAGAATTATGGGTTATTTTTCTGATGCATTTTGCTTATTGCTGAACGCGTTAATTGTTAACTTGGGGGAGGCTGTCGAATAATGTGACATGCTTTTTTGGTGGGGATTCTGAACCCGCAATGCAAATCTTTCTGAAACACTTGTCAGAATTATGGGTTATTTTTCTTGTGCATTTCGTTAACCCACAATCAATATTTGCTGTTAAAAGCAGGGTATACCTTTGGTAGTTTCTCCACAAATAAATGACTAAATGACCATAGAAGCTTACTTGCTAAAAAGCACTGTGAGAAACTAATAACTGTGAATTAATGCGGTTTCAGAGACGGATAACTTTCTGGCCCCCAAAATTTTGAATCTGAGAACGTAATAAAAAACATGCTGTTTGAGCCTTCTCAAGGAATAAATAAATAAATAAATAAATTCTTGGATCCTTCTGCGTGGGAAATAACCGCTCCAGATATTTGCCGATATCTTAAAAACGCTATCATCTTCTGAAACAAAATTTTCAGAGGTTAATTTTGATGATATATATCTACAAAAATTATATACGATTGAAACAAACACCCGGTTCCAAATACCATAGGTATCCCTTGCCATAAAAAAAAATACTTTTAGCAAAAGAGAGGTTATCGTTTGAATCAAGCTGTTTACAATTTTTAGTGACACCAATTATTCTGGAAAATAATTCCTTTCTAAAGGAATAAATTGAGGGCAAACTGTGTTTGGATGAATTAAAATTGCCTGGCTGGGCATTTTAAATTAAAAATCCATATTTTAGAAAAAAAAGTCATGAAAATCTAGTGAAGACGATCAGAAATGTAATCATCGTGATCTTACATGACTGGTCTCAGAAGAACCACTTCTCGTAATTTGATAATATAAGTGATGGAAATATAGGTCACTGTGGCCGATCACTTTTAGTCAGTGGTGGGTTTTCTCTGTTTACCTAGGATCCAATGTTTACAGGTGCTGCTTCAAATATGACCCAAGTATTCTGGAAAATAATTCCGTCTGAAAGGAAATAGATTTAAGGCAGACTGTGTTCGGTTGAATATAAATTGTGTAGCTGGGCATTTTAAATTAAAAAGTGTTTAAAATTATACTGTGCATGTAGTAGTAGTAGTGGCCTATCCCATTGAGTACATCGATGTAGCTCGGTGTCTAGCTGCACGACGATTCTCACAATATACTGTACACAAACTGTCACAAAAAAACTAGGGAAAACAATGAGTTATTTATTTAGTCAGTTGAAAATCATCTTGACCTTATATGATTTGTCTCCGAAGAACAACTTCCTCATAATTTGACAATCTCAGGTTACTGAGGCTGTAAGTGTAACATAAAATATCACTTTTTGTCAGTACGGGGGTTTTCTCCATTTATTCGGGATCCAATATTTAAAGGTACTGCTCTAGATCTAAAATAAAAAAAGTCGTAACACTATGTTCTTGTCTTTGACCCTTTAAATGATTGAGGGTAAATGACAAGCAAATTTTGAAGTCACAGATACAGTTTTTGATTGTGAATGTTCCACCATGAAGCTCGGTTTGGAAGAGTGGTTCATCAGGTGCACTTGCTTAAAACTGAGTGCTTTCTACAGAGTGCGTTATTTGTACACCTAGTTCTTTGAATTGGTCAGATTTAATTACTAGATGCACAATGCTGTGTTTGGAATAGCACGCAAAGACAACACACTTGTTTTGAGTGTTGATTTTGGCCGTCCATTGTCGTCCCCACCACCTATAGATTGCCACAGATAGCGGGTCAATATTTTTCAATTTCTGGGGTAGTAACCCATAAAAGAGTTTACATTATCATAACAAACGAATGTAGCACAGGCAGGAACAAAAATGAGGTTATGGTTAAGTTGTCTGGGTAAAAATCGAATTGTCAATGTCTGCTTTTCACCGCCTTCGGTTAAAAAATTTTTTCTTGTCTTTCTCGTACAAAGAACTCACAGTGAGTATGAAATGCATATCAAAATATCTTAAAATAGGAGATGTTTCATACCCGCTTGGATAGATTTTGTTGGTATACTGCCCTCTATTGTCTGGGAATGTCCAATGTTCTCTGTCATCTGTTGCTATGGAAAATTGCCATGGTAATAGTAAACCTATTATGATTGTAAGAGATCATCAAGGACCATGACAACAAATGGTTGCCTGGCAACAAAAAAAAAATGAACAAAAACACAACCGGTGGAAAATTTTCATAAGAGTGAGCAAAGTAAAGTAGGGCAAATTTTTGTTTCTTCTGAATTTAGTATGCATTTTTTGTGAAAGACTGTCAATTTAGATTTTATTGGCAGAACTTTTTGTAAAAAGAGCTAAAACAATTGGGGAAAAATTTCACCACATTCATAGTTTTTAGGTGGAACAAAAGTACAATGAAATCCTGTTTTCTTTGCAATGACAGTAATAACAATAATATAAATGGTAAACATTAGAAATTTGTATCGCAATATTTCCATAATAATGACCAACCCCGCATTAAATAAGGTCAGTGACTTCCACGTATGTTTCAAAATGTTTCCCCAACTCAGTTATTTCTTTTACACAATTAGTCAGGTCTCCTTTGTTTGGATTTTTGAATGTTCTTCACAATTTCATGGACTGAGGTGAGTTTGCCCAAGTCAAAATAAATGGCTGTCGTGGAATTCTTTATGCCTTGTACATTATATTGGATATCAAGGTTAATTTCTACCTGTTGATATTCAGCGATCTTTCTTGATTACGAGGCCGCTAGAATTAAGAGGTCTTTTCGAGGGCTGTTATGATTTAAGCATTCTATACACCAACAGAAGTGATTGGAACTGGGTATCTAATTTGATCAAATGGTGTATTCAGTTTGTGGTAACTGGTAGATAATGTTGTCTGGTTGACTGGAGGATTGTCATGGGGAGTGTCTTTAGTTTTCATGTTTTCATGCTGAAATTACATTGTGTTCTTTGTCTTGGTGTTGTTGTTTTTTGGGGGGGCGTGTCTATCGTGGCGGAGTGGTCTACTGCATGGAACTCGAAACTCAGTGGTTAGGTCACTGGAGTGTGGGTTCGAATCCTGGTCGTGACACATGGTCACGAACATGTACCCCTGCTGACAATTCAAACCTCCTCATTGAGCCTAAATCTAATAGTTCATGGGGTGACCGATCTTTTTCTCATGCCGCACCGCATCTATGGATTAAATTGCCATCACATGTCAAATCATCGGTTTCAAAACTCATCTTTTTAATGAAGCATTTGCATAATGTTGTTTGCTGGGTGTTCTGCGCCATCATTGTATTTTATATTTTAGTTATCTTGTATAGTTGTTTTGTTCCAGCGCCATGAGCACTTTTGTGAATTTGTGCGCTTTATACACTTTTATTGCTCTTATTATATTATTATTATTGTGTCCTTGGATGAGACATTTTACCACAGTTGCTTCTCATTACCCAGGATTAAATAGGTACCTGAGAGGGTAGAGATTGTTGATGTGAATGATTAGCAACCTGTGTGCTGATTTGGCTGCCGGTGCTGCATACTCCAAAGGAGTTGAGATGGTTTTAGAAATGCTTTAGGGCCTGATGAACCGGGGGTAGTAATACTATAAGGCGCTTTGAGAGGCTTACAATAATATTACTCTTATTATTTCGTTATTACTACTGCCTGTATATATAGTATCAGATGACTTCAATCACCATTTCAAGCTTTTGGTTTCTATTTGAGTAATAAGATGTTCAAACCCATTGCGGGTGGCATGTTTTATACAGTTGTTGCTACACTATACTGGTCGTTTATTCTGGCATTGGCACACAACTAAACCCAATCATTAATGTGTAACTAATAAATTACAGCACTTTATTAATCAAGAAGGAAGGTCATTTTGTCAATGGTAGTATGGTTGACGTGAACTGAGTGTTTACCTCCTAATTGTCATCCAAACAAAGAACAAATCTCTTGGAAAATGGACAATGACATCAGAAACTCAATGGAGCATGAATGATTGTTTGATAGTTTTTAAAATTAATTGTCCTGTCTTATTGTTTGTATAAATATACACAAATTACTTTTATTCATATGTAGAATTAACCCACTAAAAACAAAACATCTTAATATGTCTGGCAGAACATATAGGGCTTAAAGGTTTATACACAAGGATTAGGTTCTGTAATTGATTTCCGTAGTCATTTCACTTTAAAATATGGAACATAGCCGGTCGCACTGCAAAATGTATTTGCAGATTTGGCAATCGGAACCATATTTAAAGTGAAAAAAAGTTATCAAAACATTTTTTTTACAGCACCAAAAGCAGTAAAAATACAAAATATCATATCACAAATGTGCAAAGAGACATGTTTTCCCCGGCCAATTTCGACAAGAACTCAAATTCAATTTAACACCCGGCCCATTCCGTCTCGTATCAGCATTCGACAGTCAAAAGGGGTACTTCAATTCCAACAGTTTTAGTATTCACTGGTCAAAGAAGACCAATCAGATACATCAGGTCGCAAAGATCCTTTAATTTCGTAAAAGCCAGCAGCTAGAGGCTGGTCAACCATTTAATATCATCAATTGTGTATAGTAGCTGTGAATGCTATAGTAGTTAGGATTTCCCCCCCTGATTTGAGGATTTTCTCCAACCTTGAGCCTCCTTGAAAGAAGTTAAGCAGTCACCAAAGGGAGAAAGAAACAGTCCACATTGTGTCCAAACCGGTAGTTTTGTATTTGTGGCTATGATGAATGTAAACATCTGGGAGTTTCTGTGTTCTGTGACTTTTCAGGAATTTTCACATTCGTCAAATCTCATTCCTTCTTATTATGTTTACATATTCATTCACAGAATGTCTTAAAGACTTCCAGGCACATAACTCATATTCTTATATTCTCATCACCATTTATTCATTGCCCGTTCTGGGTCTACAGCAAGGGGGAACCCAGCCCTGCTAGCTACTTTTTTTAAAGGAATTTTCACATTAAATTTGTCAAACCCCATCCCTGTTATTACGTTTACGTTCATTATCACAGAACTTATTATTTTTTTTATTTTATTTTATTATTATTTTTTTTTTATGGAAGTCGCCAGACACACAAGGCCAGTAAGCCACTCGAGGTGTGGGCTACAAATAAACTGTTTTGTCCAGGTGCCGTTCCACCTACTCCTGGGGCTGAAACATGGTTACCCCCTTTACAGTCCGTAAGGATGTAGGCTTGGGTATCTGTGATAATGCATGTGCAACTCGTTTAACTGTATTTGCTTCTCACCACCCAGGAGTATAAATGTCTATTTATGAGGATAAAGATGGTGATTGGTGTCGGTAATTTTTACATTGTGTGGCAATGCGACTGCCGGGTCTGCCTTTCGAGTTTATATGGTTTTACAGATGCATTTGACTATGAAATGTTGTGAGACTGTTCACTGTTTTTGTTTTAAACAAAGTGCAAGTTTTTATATAAATATATATTTGTTGGCATAGACCTTTGTACAACAATTATCACCTTTGAAAGTATGTGATGTCATGAGTTACATCACTGACATGATAAGTCACTCCAGAGCTTTCCGGGCGGTATAGTAAACTGTAAGGTACGGAAGTCTAGGAAAATTTTGCGGGTACAACCAAAAAATCTCTTTTAGGAGGGGTGGTGGCTCTGAAAAGAGGCGGTGGTCTCGACGTTTCGAACAGTATACTCTGCTCCTCTTCAGGATTTAAAAAATATTTTTTACATGGTTGTACCCGCAAAATTTGACTAGTTTACTAGTTATAGTTTCCTATCCTTCACACCATGCAAAGCTTCAAACATCATGGACGGATATCTCTTTAAATCAATTACAAACTAGTTGGTCATGACCCCCAAAGTTGACCTGAAATGAGAATAAACGATTGTAGTACTCGATACTCGCTACTCGAGTACGACTCGAGTACAGTACTCGAGTACCGATTTGATGGAACCTGTTCTTGTTACTCATACTGGGCTAGCAAAATACCCGTACTCGAAATCCATACGAGATCCAGGTACTTGGTACTCGGCTGTAGGACTCGGTACCCAGATATCAGAATACTCGGTACTCGGACACTAGTGTACTCGCACGCGGTGGCCTGAGTAGGCCTACTCGTACTCGAGTCCTACTCGCCCACCCTAGCACTCAGCAGTACTCCACTGAAAAGTACTTGACTATTCATATGAACAAAATGGTGATCTGCGATATTTCCGAGCGAGTTGTCATCGAATAGGGGGATTCTTTCAAGCGCGCAGACAACGTTGGTAAATGTCAAAGACGAGTGACTGAACTTTATTTGACCCAACATATCCAGGGAATAACAGACCTGTGAAAGTTTAAGCTCAATCGGTCACCGGAGTCACGAACAAATACTGGGGAAAAAACTTTGTACGTTTTCACTCTTTCCAAACATCGAGTTTTTGGCTCGAGAGATCAAAACTTGTTTTACTCATTTCTAAAAAAACAAACAAACAAACAAACAAACAAACAAACAAACAACCCAACAAACAAACAAACAAAAACAAACCACACGTGGCATTTCAAGCAGCCATATTTCAAGGGAGGTTTTCCACCATGGCCATGTCTTTACCATGCGTTGTATGCAAATCTGTGAACATTAATATTTGCACTCCAATGTTGGGCGTATCCTTTCATGAAATAATGATTTCACAACCATTCAACCATGATAAGTTGTACAGTGTGATGTGTCAGTCATATTGGTGAATATTATTAGGGGCTATACGGCTGCTGCTGAGGGTGTTGCTAGGGGCTTTCTATTCTTCAACGCTTGTTCACATGACAATCAAGCCGCAGACTTAGCCGCTCGTTCGGCCACGGTCTACCATGAACTATTGAAATAAATTACTGGCCGACTTGAGGGTTAGCCCTGGCTTTTAGTTGTGGCAGTTTCCAAACTGAAACATCAAAAGAACTTATATTGTGTTCGCAATCGAACTTATATTGTGTTTGCAATCGTTCAATTCAGTGTAATCTTTGTAATGCAATTTTTTTTTTAATATAACAATTACTGTAAACTGTGTTTGTAATTCCGCTGCTGGCGGCGATGAATGCTGTTTCAATATACCATTATTAAATAAAAAAAAACTATAAATGTGGCATTACTTGTCAGCAGTGAAACTAGGGTAACATTTTAGGGGGGCACAAGGTGGGGGGGGCACAAGGTGGGGGGGGGGGCACAAGGTGGGGGGGGGGGGCACAAGGTGGGGGGGGCACAAGGTGGGGGGGGGCACAAGGTGGGGGGGGGCACAAGGGGGTGCACCATACTTTTTTCTAGGGGGCACTTCTGGCCAATGAAAACTGTACTTCCTGTTTGCATTTTTCCCCAAGACAAACCCCGTTTCAGTGACTCTTTGTGTACGCCGTTTATAAGATAATCCGACGTGGAACAAAATTTGTAAAAAACATTGTCTGCGTGTAAATCGAAAAATAGTTTTAAAAACATTGAAATTACTAGTAAAATTATATAAAAATGTAGCATGCTACTCTGGTAATATTTGATGTAATAAGGCCAGGTTTCAAATGGGGGGGGGGGGGGCTGCCAGGGGCAGGGAAATCAATATGAGGTGGGGGCACCGCGCCCCCAAGCCCCCCCCCCCTTAGTTACGCCACTGTTACTTGTGTATATACATGGTAAATGGATGCACTACGGCACCCATCAATATACTTGATGATGATGGAGGAGAGGGACACCTTTTTCTGATCAGCCGCGTGTCGCATTGTTTTGTTTTTGAGGAGAAGAAAAAAAACTTGCATCGTGTTTTGAGTTGCCAGGCTCTTCTGCCTCCATGGTTAAACAATACGTCATCATACAGTCGTCCATTGGTGTGAATCAGAAACTCTGTTCACATGATTTTCTTTCATGTGAACGGCGATGTTTACTTTTCATTTTCAAGCCCATCAGTTTATGTCTTCCCCTTTATATCCTCCGTCATTTGGAAGAGAGTGGATTTTTATCAAAAGGGGCGTGGACGGATGTTATTGTGGAGGGGGGGGGGTTGTAGCTGCAACCTGAGCATGTCTTTATCATAATACAGAATTGATATAGCGCTGAAATCATGAAAAACACGCTCTTAGCCCCCCCCCCTATGCGCTCTTTATGTCCTCATCTATTCATGCTCTCACCATATTGTATTTCCTTCCCGGAATTTACAGGTTTTTAATAGTATTTTCCGGACACGATGATTTGGAAACAGTGAGATGGCATGAAATGCATGAGAAATGAACTGCAATGCGAGATCACCCAACATAAGTGGACATACGGTAATATCGTGGGCTCGGTATTGTTAAGGTCCTTAACTGCAATTTGGTATCTGCAATAATCAAAATGGCTTTAATTAAAATGAAAAAAATGCATCTAAATCCGGGGGGGGGGGGGGTCAAACTCATAAACTGGTGCAAGTCTTTCGCCGCAAACGTTAGAACAACGTGCTTGTGTGGAAAGGTGAGGTCGTGACCGAGCGAAGCGACTTCGGCTGTACGGATGTGACAGATTGGCAACAGCGACAACTTGGAAGAATAAGCCTTCAAATTTAAAGCGAGCTGACCATAGCCACTGGCCACGACCTGAAGTTCACAAAAATGTTCGAATATACACGCGTGCACGGTCTGTTGTTCTGTGTTAAACTCTAACCATAGTGTGAGGTGTGCGTAACTCGTGATAACCGAGGATGGAAAGCTTTAGAAGCATCCTCCTAATGATGCTTCATTGCAGTTGCAAAGCTCTTTCACCCTGCCACACCTTGCCACCCTGCCACACCCTGCCACACCCTGCCACATCAGCCTCGTAATAAACGCAGAAGCCACCTTGTTGTGGTCCCATGTACGCACACAGTAACAATGAAATAATTACGTTCATTTTAGGGTCTCGGTATGGTTGCACAGGAGTCAATAGGAAAATCAACTAATAGACAAAATGTGTGTGGACTTATTTTTTGTTCGTTAACATTGAACGTCATTTTGATGGGTGGCCGTGAATTCGCACTAATTCAAAACTTTCGGCAACAAACTTACATTATTTTTTCTCACAATGAGATTTATGAACGCACTTGAGAGGGAAGTAGTTTCGTTAGATACTTGGTGAGATGCCTTCAGAATCCCGAATGCTCTATCAGGGTTTCGATTCGTCAGTATTGCATTGATGAATGCCGAATGGCAAAAACTTAGGCTTCAAAAGAAATGTGTAGGGCTAAAAGGCTTTCCTCATGGTGCGGCCATCTTGTTTTTTTTCACCATTCAGACCAATGTAACCAAACTGAGACTGGAAGGGAAAATAGTCTGGTCCCTTTTCATACATATGAGAATTAAAACTATCAGTGTTATTGTGTATACGGGGAATCTGACAAAAAATGGCTGCACTGTGATAAAAGGTGAATACATTAATTTTGATGAAAGGGGGAAAAACATGGCCGCTAAATGGTGACATGTTTAACAACCGTAGCCAGTATTTTTTCATTGTAAAATATGTTTCATGACAATTGAGGATGGGCACAACTTTCTTGCTTTGATATAGATGTTCAATTTGCACCGGGGATGTAGAATACTATTTGTGTTTAAGTGGCCTCTGGCTGTAACGGGCAAGCTCGTTGGTGTGTCAACGGAGTGAACTAGAATGGCAAAGGTCATGGGTTCGAATCCCACCCGAGTAATATGCCTGTGGATCCCCCCCCCCCCCATGACTGGGGAAAGTACTGAGTAAACAGTGCTTAACAAGCATCGGCGCATGGTAAAAAAAACCCCAATAATTTTCTTCATTTGTGTCTGTTGAAGTCGAAATATGGCATCCTTGTTTAAACTGTCGGCAAATATTGCGCGTGGCATTCTTCTTCTTCTTTTTTTATAGATCAGTTTTGCAATTTTAATTGACCCTCTAGCGAAACGAACCCCAGTCTGAAATTAATTTGGTTGTGGTGTTTCTTGCATGCTTAGTGAAGCATGCACGTTCCTGAAAATATAAACAGGGTATAGGGAGCACATGTCAAAACGAGCGCCGTGTAGCTTACGCATTCGAGCTTCGCTCTCGAAGTAAGTTTTGACCTTGCTGTTGGAGGTAACAGCCGTCTGTGGTTGCCATGGCAATGCCAAGCAACAGGTAGTCTTGCTGGGTGCCACGTTTCAGCTAGCCGCTGGGACGTGATTAAAGATTTAAAGCCAGTCTTTTTTGTTTTTTGTGTGTACGTATTTTTTTTTTCTCGTAGGAATGAGCGATCATAATGGTAGTCGTCAGTTCATTGTTGGTGTGTGCGTACCACATCGGGGGGCACGCTTGACTTGGCGGGGAGCAATTAAACTGCAATATTGGTTTTACCGATTGCCATGGAAACGGAGGGTGAACCACGTCATTGCCATAATACTGGCCAAGCCTAATTCCAAACCAGTGAACATACCCTTCACAATAGCAGTAACTATTGCTTTGTTTGGAGTGAAATCAGCCGATTAGTTTGCTGACGGTATCTAGCTCCCGTTACTCCAATATCTACAGCATAAATTTATTTGAATTTTGGGTACTCGTTTAGTTCATATTTACAATAACTTCTATTGAGATGTATTGGACCATTAATAATGCTGCACTGCAAAAACAGGGATGTTATTTAGTTAATTTGATTCTCTTGGTATCTATATGTGACAACACTGTCATGGTGTTAATTTTACTAACAATGAAGCAATGGGGGTAACTAACACCATGTCGGTGTTGTCAGTTACAGGTACCAAGAGAATCAATTTAACGCCCCTGTTTTTGCAGTGTGCCTTAAATAAAAAAAAAGCACAAAACTAAAAAAGAAAAAACCGGGGCGGAAGAAGTAGCAAAATATATAGCCTACTAAATTTCTGTTCGATAAATTAATAGTTCTCTGAAGAAGACACTAATGCACCATTATTATACAATGCAACTCGTCATTGTAATAATGGCTTACGCCATATTGCTTCTCCTCGCCAATTCAAAATACTATTACCAAACCATGACTCTTTTTGAAATTCAGTCTGGCCATTTTTACGTATTATAAAAATCGGTATTCATAGTTGCTATCGTAAAAAGGAACCATACAAAGATCGTGAGCTCATAAAACGTACAGGGTGGACGCACTTATGGAGACACTTTTCGAGTCTTGTTTCACTTTACTGATTTGTATTTAAAACCGATTCAGTGAAAATATGTGTCCAACTTTAAGATAATTTTCCCCCACAGTTGGAGGACATAGTTATTTATATGTTACACCTTTTTTATGATTTTATGAGGGGAATTGTCCACGATCGGGAGTCCCCTTAAATAAATATTGTATTCGTAATGAGTTCGACTCTTCTCTTAGTTAGAACTGAATGTGTAATTACATTCCTGGTTTATTATATTTCATTTGTTGTGTGTGTGTGTGTGTGGGGGGGGGGGGGGGGGCAGTAACTTAATAAATTTGGCATTTTACTGGAAACAACGCAAAACAACTTATACTGTGGATTTTGTTTTTTGCACATACATGTTCCAACCATACAAATTACCAACCATGTCAGGCCTAAGCTTTTCGTAAAGTAGCCCATGGGGCTAGTAAACTGTGCATTTTACTTGCCCCCAGGAAGTTTTCGTTGCCCAAAGGTTAAACATGTATTGTCATAAATGTATCTTCCTGATACTAATAGTAGCGATCACAACCAGTTTAACGGTCAAGTGAAGTTTTGCTCACACACTAAAAAATAAATTAACACATTTCCAAAATGCATTATTCACATCTGAAAAGGAAGAAGTATGAGCACTATAAACAAGTATGCACAGTTTTTACTAGCCCACAGGGCAAGTTGAGAAGTGGTGTTTACTAGCTCATAGCAGTCTTTACTATATGTACGCCTGGCTAGTGTTAAGGGTGAGCCCTGCATGTAGATTTCATCAAAGTATAAAGTAAGAAAAAAATTGACCTCTTTTTTTAAAATCTTGACTGTTACATCAAGTTAACTCTATGAGGACACTCCATTTAACATGGTCCGAACACTCACCCCAACATTAATATTAACCATAGTCTGATGAAATAGTAAATGGCGTAATGGGAATCAATATTTTATTAATCGCTAGGGTATATCTTCATTCCAGTCATCTGTTTTGAAGGAAACGTTGTTATATACTGACGCTGTATATAACTTGAAAACATCCACTGATTAAGTTTATAGGAACTTCTGTTAGCGTAAATATTCTTATAAAAGTTAGTGTTTGAGTGTGTCTTTTCTAATTAACCCAGCATGCCGGAATAGATTCAGAGACAAAATTCTTAAAACTAAAGCTTTTCAAACGGACCTGAATACTAGGTTAGCCAAATTTTGTGTATATATTTTTATACATTAAATAAGTGAGTCCTACTTATGTATTTCAAAGTTGTTTGGTGGTAACAGGAACATCTTATCTAATGTTTGAAGCTTTGCATGGTGTGGACAATAAGAAGTAAATAATCATCTAGTAAACTTTCGGATCCAACCAGGTCTAAATCTCTTTTGGGAGGAGTGGTGGCTCTGAAAAGAGACGGTGGTCTCGACGTTTCGAACAGTATACTTTGCTCGTCTTCCTGAAGACGAGCAGAGTATGATTGAAACGTTGAGACCAAGGCTCTTTTCAGAGCCATCACTCCTGGGATGGATTTTTACATGTTGTACCCTCACGTCTACCAGTTATAGTTACTTGGTTCTTCAGTTCGTATGGATGTAATTATTTCGTAATGGATTTTTTTGAAGCGATATCAAATTGTGTGCACTTTGGCTGATGCATACAACATGTAAGCTATATACGAGTGCAGCATTTGAGAGTTAAGTCCATGTCACACGGGCCAATTTTAACAGCCAACTTGAAAGCCACCCACCAAGTGCACTGCGTGCACAAGGAGCACTTCGGTAGTGCAACATACATTCATTTAGCTGTAACTTACTATCCCCAAGAATATAATGAGAAAACTGAAATGTGAATGAGTTTTCTTATTGGAGATTGCCTGGAACTGGTTATCTGTAAGTTGCCTTGTGTGACATAATGACGTAGCTATATCGCGAATACTAAGTAATATTTTTATGTGTTTCACTTTTATTGGTTCGTGATTTATTAATTACTAAATACATATAGGCTATCAATGCCCGAGCTCATTGTATTTCATAGCTCTTTCGTATAAAAAAAAATAATAGAACAGTTTGGGATTAATCGGTGTGATAATAAAACTAATTTATCATGACCAATCCACAATGGTTTCCCAACTTTTCAATATCACAATAAGCAGATGATTCATTGTAGTCTGTTATGGTCACATTACAGACTAACAACGCATAAATAGCAGCCTGCAAGAGCCAATAGACTGTAACAACAAATTCCCCGAACGTTTAGACCTGTGTTAAAGTGCACTAGTTGTTTTTTTCTTTCACACGTTGGAGCAACGGACGTGGAAATCTCCATTATGATTGAGCCCGTGGGGTCCCATAATTGTTTGAATTTACGTGAACTTGCACGGTCTATTTTGAGTTGAAACTATAACGAGATAAAGTAGACCAAACATTTATTAATATAGCCTCGCAATTCGACCCTTAGTCTTCACAAAGGTTGTAGTGACAGCATAAGTGGATAGTTTTCTTTGATGGTGGATGCGGCGCATCCCTAAGTTACCCCAATTGTCTGTGCTTTTCTCTTTTACTTTTAGTTTTGTTTCAAGAATATGAAACGCATGAACCACTGTTTAATAACCGTCTTTCGTCTGAAGCTAATGAAGGTAAATACAGTATAGCTAATTGAACTGTTCAACTAGCCAATATTGTTGTTTAATATTTTTGTCAGGAAAAACAAAAACTACTGGACGACGTCTTCTCTTTGAATATGTCATCACAATCATTTCCCAACTTTTCAGTATAGCATTCAACAGATGATTCATTGTAGTCTGTTTCTTCATATTACAGAATAACAAAACATAAACTTGAATCGATTTTTTTTCTGCCACTTCCTTTATTAACTTGAACAGAGAATTTTCGATGTGTAGACTTACTGCTGTATTTTTTTTTACGATGATTTCATATAATTATAAACACGTTATAATTATAATAACCACTCGCCATTTGGACTATTCAAGTTCATAAACAACCCAAAAGGTTTCAAGTTGTTATAGGCCTATCTGTTGCCGAAAATAATCAATTTATATATAGATGGCATAATTTGGGTTAAATTGCTTGCTTTTTAACTCTGTCCTGAGGAAAGGACTGCCGGTTGATTAGCCAATCAGCGCGCGGATCTTTGCGCATGGCACACATTGACGTCATTGCAGGCCTTTTACCATACGTGTTGATGTGGGTCTACATTTTTTGTAATCAATAGGCAGAAGCAGCGTCCAAACCGCAGGGCAAACTTTAAGAGGGCACAAGGGGGCGCACCATTTTTTTTTCTTTCTAGGGGGGCACTTCGTGCCCCCCCCCCATACCCCCGCACCTTTAGCTACGCCTCTCGGCACTAGTCGGAAATCTTGTGTCAGATTATAGCGGGTATTCAAATGTTTTGTTATGCATGCTGCCCCCTCACAAAATTAACCAGACTTACGTTTTGTCTGTTTGAAGAAGGGACAACCAAGCTTTCCATGAAGTTTTTGTCGAATTAAACGAAATTGCGTCATTATATTCGGTTCTTTCTTCTATTTTTCCTTGTTTGTTAGGGTTGAACTGGTGATTTTCACTAATGTTCAGTGATAATGCAGAGTGTGGAATTTCCATAGGGTGGTCGTAAAATATGCAGGCTCGCTTGCGTATGAAGCGTGAGTAAGACGGATAGAGCCGGCAATGTGATGAGAAATGAGCAGTAAGCTTCAACTGACATTCCAATCATTAGCGAGGAAGACTAATGTCACAACTCGCAACCAGACTGAAAATTATAGTCTTTTTTTCTGAAAGACCGTCGAGCGAACCCTTTGTTAAAAACACGACCAAAAGCATAACCGAAAGACTTAAGAATGAAGGTTCTAGATCAATTATAGAAAGACTTAATGAAGGTTCTAGATTAGTTATAGAAAGACTTTAGAATGAAGGTTCTAAATCAGTTATAGAGACTTTAGGGTGGAGGTTCTAGATCAATTATAGAAAGACTTTAGGGTGAAGGTTCTAGATCAATTATAGAAAGACTTTAGAATGAAGGTTCTTGATCAATTATAGAAAGACTTTAGAATGAAGGTTCTTGATCAATTATAGAAAGACTTTAGAGTGAAGGTTCTAAATCAGTGATAGAAAGACTTTAGAATGAAGGTTCTAAATTGGTTATAGAAAGACTTAAGGGTGAAGGTTCTAGATCAATTATAGAAAGACTTTAGAATGAAGGTTCTAAATCGGTTAAAGAAAGACTTTAGGGTGAAGGTGCTTGATCAATTATAGAAAGACTTTAGAAGGAAGGTTCTAAATCGGTTATAGAAAGACTTTAGGGTGAAGGTTCTTGATCAATTATAGAAAGACTTTAGAGTGAAGGTTCTAAATCAGTGATAGAAAGACTTAAGGGTGAAGGTTCTAGATCAGTTATAGAAAGACTTTAGAATGAAGGTTCTAGATTAGTTATAGAAAGACTTTAGAATGAAGGTTCTAGATTAGTTATAGAAAGACTTTAGAATGAAGGTTCTAGATCAATAGAAAGACTTTAGAATGAAGGTTCTAGATCAGTTATAGAAAGACTTTAGGATGAAGGTTCTAGATCAGTTATAGAAAGACTTTAGAATGAAGGTTCTAGATCAGTTATAGAAAGACTTTAGAATGAAGGTTCTAGATCAGTTATAGAAAGACTTTAGAATGAAGGTTCTAGATTAGTTATAGAAAGACTTTAGAATGAAGGTTCTAGATCAATAGAAAGACTTTAGAATGAAGGTTCTAAATCAGTTATAGAAAGACTTTAGAATGAAGGTTCTAGATCAGTTATAGAAAGACTTTAGAATGAAGGTTCTAGATCAGTTATAGAAAGACTTTAGAATGAAGGTTCTAGATTAGTTATAGAAAGACTTTAGAATGAAGGTTCTAGATCAATAGAAAGACTTTAGAATGAAGGTTCTAGATCAGTTATAGAAAGACTTTAGGATGAAGGTTCTAGATCAGTTATAGAAAGACTTTAGGATGAAGGTTGTAGGTCAGTTTTAAGAAGACTTTAGAGTGAAGGTATCGGGTCAGTTCACACTTTGTCAAGCTTATCAGAGCCCAGTTTCATAAATATGTTGAGCAGAATATGTTGCTAAGCAACAAAATGAGTTAGGCGCCAGTTGCATCAATGTAAATGTTATTTAGCAGACAACCTAATCCTGTTTTAAGCAAGATGCGCAAGGCAAAATAGTGTTTTTCTCTTATGCATGGTTTGTGAAATTAAGTGACTTATTACCAGCTGAGATCACTTAAATATAGTTGCTTAAGCAGTAAAAATTGCTTAATAAAATGTCTGATTAGGAACAACACCAACGGGAAGTCAGTCAGGAACAGATAGACATAATAATACGGCTAGTGATCTTTCTTCTTTTTTGGTAAGCTCTTAACAATATTGTGGTTCAGCAGCTCTTTGTGTTCAGAGACAAATTAGTTTCCGAAATATTGGATGCATGATTGTGAGTGCACAGTCGCACAATATATCGCGAGAGGTTAAATGTGTGACTATTCCATTTCATGAGGTGAAGCCGAGTGAAACAAAATAGTATAGATTTCACTTATATTTTGCGACAATGCAGGAACAAAATGAATTCAATGTTGTTTTATTTGATTCACACACAGACTATACACGGAAACTGAACGACCCCACACTCTGAAAATTAAAAACAACCCTGAACAACTTGGACAACTGCATGTAGACACCAATTTTGTCCGCTTTGACACGACCTTGCTCCGTTGAGACAAACGGGCGGGGAACGACTATTTTGGAAATGAAGCTTCGAAGCGTCCAATAATTATCCACATTGGACGGGCTTATCCAATATTAAATTTTGGAGCGTTGCGGTATTAAATACATGGCAAAATAATGGATGACACGTGTACCAGTCAGTTGACAAGTATCTGTGTGTGTGGTGTATAAAACATTGAATGCATGTCTTACAGTCTATCCACTTTTAAAGACAATGCACGAGATTTGTATTAATTCAAAATAATTTGAATAGTTTCAATCTAAGAGATTAGTCCTACAAATGATAAAGTTCAGACCCAGTACCAATCCTCGAGGGAAAATGTTTCTGTCTGAAATACTGTCAACTTCGAGAAAATAGCATTTGGAAATCACACAAATGGGCGTTGCTTACATGTATATCGATTGCCGCATTTGAAATAAGCCCGATATGGACGTGCTTAAAAAATCTCGGACAAAAGTTAAACCATTTGTGGTTGTTAAAATTAAGAAAACGTCAGCGATTTTTCAAAGGTTGTTGGTATGGTGTGTGTATGTAAAAGTGCAGATAAAATAAATTTCTTTTCTCTCCCATAAACTAACGATGAACCTTCTCATAAAGTTTTCAAGAAATGTTAACCACACTTGGTTTCATCTTATGATCAAATATTCACTTCCCTTTGGAAAACAGTTCTTGAATGTAACTCATGATTCGATTATTTTGTCAAAAATCGAAATACAAGTCGAGGAAGGTAGACCTGTTGCTCAACTGCCTGTTGTAGCAGCTAAATTGTCCGGATTTAATGTGTCCTTCCGCTCGGGGAAGTAGTGCGATAGTCGATACGTCATTGCATCATTGTTGGTGAGACCTGGCAGTTATGGAGATTCTGTCGATATTGTTTCATTAGTTTGTGCATTTTGCAATCTTTAATTAAGATATCTGTCCTTAGCTTCCTCTTGTTGCTGGTGGAGAAATGTTGCGCATACCCATAGGCGTAAGGGGACTCTTTGCTTAGGAGGGGGGAGAGGGTTGATTTGCCCGAAATTTTACACAGATAATGGTCCACGAGTATTTCTAATAAAGTATTTTTATTTTATTTTTCTTCTTGCTTTACTTGAATGCCCCCCCCCTGTTTTGCCCGAATGGGGGGGGGGGGGTCAGATCCCCCTCCCCTGCCCCGGCTTGTACGCCGATGCACAAACTATTGTAATAGCTGAACGGATGATGTTGGCAAGAAGCCTTTACGGATATTCTGTTCTGTTTGAAAGTTCAAACAACAGGAAAAAGGCAAAATAAGTTTGTTGAAGAAAATAAAGCCCCCCTCCCCTCCCCCCCCCCAAAAAAAGAAGAAGAAGATGAAATAGAATAAGAAAACGAAATTTTACTTATAAACACCATTGGTACGAAAGAATTTATAATGCTCACTCATGCGCCTTGAATGGTACAAAGATAACGATAGTAGAAAACTTTCTTTGAAATATTTCTACTTGAAGTGTTATCGTTTTTTAATTATAAATGAAATAAGATCAAAAATTTTTATTTTTCGTCTCATGTGAGACCAAAACTCTGCCTAAGAATGTGTACAAAAATACTGAATTTATTTTAACTGTGTTTTCGCAAATGAAATTGTCAAAGGTTGACTTTGGAAGCATGCACGGACACTTTATACCAATGTTGAGCTGGGGCTTTATGACTGCCTCTCACTTGTAGTTAAAACAAAGTTATGGAAAGGCTTAAAAGATATTGAAATGAACGTCCGGATATTATGTCAGGAAAATTGTTGCTTTGGTGAAACGGTTCACTGCTCTTTTCATCGTGCATTTTTTTAATGATGCAAATGGAGAAGATAGGCACTCGGTCATAACACAACTACAGATGCGGGTTGCATTATTATTGTTCATAAAACTTCACTAAGTGCCCATTTTTTCTTGTGTGTGTTTTTTCTTTATTTTCCGTGTTAAGTTTATGGGTGTTTGTGTGGGTATGTGTGTGTGTATGTGTGGGCATGTTTGACCATATGCTCCGAGGACATTTTACAATAGGGACAAAAGGTCCTCACTAGTCAGTTCTTTGTTTTCATGGGTCCTCGGACGCCATTTGTGTAAACAAAACCAATGGAGATTGCTTTGGTACAGGAACAATAGAATTAACAATAGAAGTCCTCGGACATAATGGTGATTCACGACTGTGTGGTCGATAACGAAACTCTAAATTATGATTTTGTCCGGGATTTTGTATCGGCATATTATAATGTAGTATATGTAATTTATGCAATTTCAAGTCAGATAAAATGTTCATGTAACGATGTATTGCTTGAGAGATATGGACCAATGGAAAGAAATGGTAACAGTATTTGAACACAAAATTTTAAGTCATCGTCTAGTGTTTCACGTTGTAATTGTCTTTTGTTCTTATTATTTTGTATTTCGACACCGTCTCTGTAATAGACCTGTTGATTTATTTACGTTTCGCCGCCCATTAAAATTCTGTAAGCCTTTTTTTTGCAGTCCAAGGGCAGCATTAGAAATCCAGCGAGTTTCCATGGTGATTGTCGCCATTGTCATTGTGTTGAGGCCAATCGATTAATGGTAATTGTTCAAGCGTTGTACCGTTAGATCCTGTCCTTTGGGACCATTGCCTGAGTGGTGGAAGCAATTACAGATATGATATTTGGTGTGTTGCGAATTGTATCGTATTAAAAATCATCCCTGGTGGGTGTTGTAGTGCCCCTTTTGGCTGCGTTACTACATTTTAGTGGATATTTCTATACAAAAGAACCAAAAGTACCTGGTAACTTTCCTTTTTTTTGGGGGGGGGGGGGGGCGCAGGACGGGGGCGGTTGTGAACCCCATGGAGATGTTTAGTAAAAGGGACGATAGGGCAACAATGAAGCACCACCAGAATTATAGTTGCATTCATCTGTTCTCACTTAATCATGGGTCTTTTCGAAGCAACGACTTGTTGCAATTGGCTCTGTAGCCGTTTTTTTTAAACCAAGGGCTCCGTCTTGTGTTCTGGCTGGCTTTTAAGGGCACCGACGGACCCTCAAAAGCCGTAGCCCAAGCCGAAACCGTGATTTCGAAAAGGGCACAGACCCTTCTTTTGTTTACAAACATTGACCACTGTTTTGTATTGGCGGCCTCGAGTATCACAACGTGTGAAAATTGGTTGGCGCACGTTTGCTCTTTTTTAGGAAAACGTTTAAAGACAAATATCTAAGATTATGTGTAGGCCTGTAGGCCTACTTATTTTAAAGTATAGAACAAAACTGCTTTACCAGTGATAATGGGTGATCTGCTATGCATTATAACATTTGACTTTTTCGCTGTTATTTTCCCATCCGCTGATTGGCTGAACTCGCGGCGTGACGTCGCGAAAGAAAGGCCAATTAAGTCCTTGCACGCACGACGCGAAACGCACCTCTGCACAATGCGCGTCTAACATTTCCGCCATGTTGGAAGTCAAATCCAAGTTCAAAGAGCTGCTTAAGAACAAAAAGTAGCTCAGCACAACAAAATTATGCTTACCAGAATAAGGTTACCAGCCCAAATAACATGTCACATGTACATTATCTGACTGGTATCCTGCTTATGTTTGCTTAGCAGAAACTTTTTAAGCAATAATTTATACCCCAAGCAGCTCTACGAATTGACCCCTGACCTGTCTTTTGTTGATAAAGAAACCGCGCTGGTTGGCATGGATGACCAAAAATTTGCACTTTTGAAAACTTTCTATTTCAAGAAAAACATCCCATTATTGGTTGGTTTGTTTCCAACAAATTCAACCATTTCTGAATTTTTGTGTAAAGCAGTTTTTACCCAGTGAGTTTCCCTTGTGGTTTATTACTTGAGTTTTACTGTTCAATTCAAATAAAGATGTTTTATTAGTTTATTTTTATTGTGATTATCTGTGATTATCTGTTTTTGGTGTGCGTCGGTGGCTCCCCGTAGTTTCTCCAGCCTTGGTTGGCAAAACATGGGGCTGTGGCGTTGCAAAAGAAAGTCTGTACATATTGATTCCTAAAATGGTACACAGGTTAGGCGCGTGTAAGTTCGCTGCCCGTCATAAACAGGGTTAGTTTACAATTTATGGCCCCCGTACATAAAACACACGATTTCAAAATCGGCGAAGCCGGAGTCGAAAAAGTGTTTTCGAAAAGGCTCTGTGTTTTCACCCTAAAAACAATTTGCAAAATACCTTTAAACGTTCTATACTACCTAATCAAGCAGTGCTGTGAATCTGATGTACTGTATAATATCACAAAATTGCAACTGACGTGAAACCGTTCTTCCTTTGTAGGCTACGATTTAAAAGCAGAAACCAGTTTTCAGAAAGAAAGAAAGAAAGAAGAAGAAGTAAACAGAAGAAGGAAACAAAACCCGATGAAATAAAGTTGCATCTAAGTAAAATCGGCTTTGATAATTTAAATTGAATGATATTAAAATAAAGTTGAGAACCAATGAGTTAAGTCACCACATTTCGAGGCAGATGGAAGTATTAAATAATGTATAGTTGATTTTGGTCTCCATTGTTATTATAATACAGGTCGGTCAACCAGAGAGACCCTGAATAAATTAGTGGTTTCATCGGCTTCTTTGCCGGCATGATTGGCGATATCACTCCGCCCTGTTGAGCGGCCTCTGTTGTGGCGTAGTTTGTGACGAGCAGTTAGACGGACATCAGCGGCGATACCTGCTCAACTGCTTGCCTCTATCGGCCCTGGATTCGTTTTTGGACACCAGCACTGACTCGAACATTGACAGCGACCCGGGATTTTTTCCTGTTTTATCCCTTTTGCCGCCATTGGAATTTGCTCTGCCAATATGACGAACTGCAATCGAGCATTTGTGATCGTTGTGCTGGCTTTCTCAATTTCAGTAAGTACAATTTAAGTAAACTGTACTTGATTAAAAAAATAACGGTGGATCATTTTGTTTCTGGAAGGTTTGATGACTTACGTTGCTTTTTGCCATAGCGGAAAATTCGTCACGGGGAATTTGCTTTTTAAAAACTGATATTTTGAAATGAAAAAAGTTGTTGAAAATATGTACCCTTATGATTTACTGACGCGTGAGAAATGTAAACTTTCCGTATTTTGTTCATTTTCTTGCTGTAAAAAAAAAATATAAAAAGTGTTTTTGCGCGAGCTTTTTGCCGTGTCACTATAGGCATAAGATACGGTACGGTATAGAAGATAAGAAAAATACAATCCATGAAAGAAAAAGAAAATCCGCCTTGCTTCATCCGCCCTGTGTTTATTATCAAGGCGCAAACTTGCGGAATGCATTTCCATAAATTTTTACAAAACTTCTAGAGTAAACCCATTTTGGTAAAATTGTTGTAAATGCAGCCACACACTTTACAAGAATGATAGAATTTGCAGAGAGGCCGAAATCGTCGAAGACTGTAAAGCACGTTTAACCAGCGTATGTAAAAAGAGTATTCGGTTTGTTTTGTGCGCGTTCTACAGTTGGTCGACGATCCCTCCATCTACATTTTATGCTTTCTCTAAGTCAACGTCCTGGCGAAACATTAATGTTCATGGTGTTTTGTATAATGGCCATGTTTTGTTCAAGGTTTAGAAGGGCATTCGCGTGACGGGGTCACTAAATATTTTACGATCTGTCATAAGGTGACTATTGTGTAAAGTTTTGCTTTCGTTTTCTGCTTCCTGCATTACGTCGTCAGAAGTATTTAGCAAATATCTTCTCTTTTAATAAAATTCTTTCTTGAATTTCGAAGAGAAGAACTAAATGCTAGTGTTTTTTAATAGAAACAATGAGCTTGCTGCCGAGAAACGTCTTGTGCTCGTAAACCGTCGACATAAGTAATTTGTTCCATCAATGTGAAGTCCAACCCGCTGAAGTATAACAGCTCGAACACATTTCTCAATTCGTGGAGAGTTAATGATATACAAGAATGCCGATGGGGCAATTTTTAAACCATTGAAATGTTAATGTGAACATTTGGTTCGTCACTATTGAGTATCATCACGCCATCCTAAAAATGATCAGTTTATAATCTGACAAAAACAATATCCATGTGAACAAAATCAAAGTTCAAGAGCAAGAATCAATTAGTTGAGACGATAGATAAACAAGAGATTGATTTCTTGAGCAAATTTACGAGAACTTGTTTCCACCACCCCTTTATTGTATGCATTTTAAATAACCACTGACAAATATTTGCCCAAAGAGACTGGCGTTCTAGTGGATTAAATCGTTATTGTGGAACGGATCCATTAACAGTGTGACCGGTTTCACAATCACAGGTTGTCTCATGAAATTGTTTTAGCAGAACAATGTTAACCTTTTTTATATTGAAAGTCGAACAACAGATCAATGTAGCCTTTCCAAGCATCACCGATGTTTTAAATTTTATTGATTATATATAGCACGGTACGCTCAGTTATGGACGGGTATAGTTTGTCTGTAGTTACACACTGGTGGTTAGCGAATTTGATACTAATTCTCGGATAACTATTTAATTGTTGGTCTTATTATTCTCGTTGCCAATAACGAAATGTTACCCGCATTCGTCATTTAGCCGGCAGATTCGTAGCTCACTTTACAGCCGCGTTGTTCAACGCTGAACACGGCGGTGTCGTTCACAATTTCGCTCGGATCAGTTCAAGCAAGGTGGTAATTGTTACCTGAAGGTGCATGAATTTCATGCACCTTCATATGGAATTGAAATCATCATTATGTTTTATTGTAAATGGCTTGCTTTGTTACGGCTTGTCATTTGTATGGAAGCTGAGGCTAGAGGTCGTGTTTTTTTTATAGTTTTGTTGGTATGATCATAGACGGTGAGAAAGCACGCATATTGGTTTCAGATGGATATCGTATACTAATGTTTGTTAATATATAGTTGTTAAAAGGATTGCCAACACATTTTTTTGGTCACCATTTTGAGTCAGCCGTTGAGTCTTTGCAACACATAGAGAGGCAAGTCCAGAATTTCCTAGTTTCTTGCATAAATCTTACAACAGAGAAACCTGTCCAATGCTTTTTTATGAGCTCTCGACAACTGCCTGGGTAGTCTGTGGATGGATGGACTTACGTCAAACCTATTAAAGGTAGGACCGCGTTTAATGAGAAGCGAGGCCATTTCTTTATTACCCCCAAAATACTGGAAGTGTTTGGCATTTGTCTATAGGAGTACGATCACAAAAATCAATGTTTTTTGATATAACACCACACCGATAAAGTAACCTTTAAATACTTGAGACTGCACATTGTCATTGTATTTTTGCTGGGATCAAATTACGGTTTCCTTGGCAGTTTCTGTATATTTTGTTCGGATATATGTTTCGGGTTCGCTAAGTTTCTTTGGAGGTCTTTTTAGTGTGAATAGTTTTCCTGGTCGTTTGAAAAAATACTTGGCTTGTTCGGCAGGATGGGGAGTTCACCTCGAAAACATGAGCATCAGTTTCAGAAAACTATTCCCAGTAATGTTTGACATTGATACTTGAAAACTTGACTATTTTACGTCATAGGCCTGCTGAGATTTGCGTTCTCGATCTGAAGGGTTTGATTTGCATATTATGATAAAACCAGCCAACAAATGAAATAAGAAGCCCGGTTCATTTCAACACTTTAAACATGGTGATGGCGACTGGGATCCTCAAGTAGAAATAATTACGCAAACAAAAAAACAAAAACACTTTGTTAATGTAACGATGAATCGTTTAGATTAAACCATACCGGTCTGTTTTTTGTTTGTTTGTTTTTTGTTGTTGTAATTTGTTTGTTTGTTTTTATATATATATTTATATATTTATCCGATGATTCGAATTGGTATCCACGGGTGGCTTTCTAGAAGAGCCACTTTGCTGACATGGAAACGCTATCTGACAGTGCCCATTATTGACAGCAAACGCTTCATCGTCACGTCTGTCGCCATTACTGACCTACTTGTAATAAAGCGCGGGCCTCTAAACAATGCTAGAAGGCTACGTTTGTTCCTCTGATTGGACAATAATGACGTGACGTCACAACTCAGCCGAGCATTTTCTTCAACGATGTGTTTAATATTAAGCTGATAATAATTACTTAAAGGGAATCGTTAGATAGGCTTAAATATCAAGGTCTTGGTGATCACGATTTTTCGTGGAGCATTTTTTAAGCTGATTGTCTCGCAAGAGTAACTTAAAATTAATTACACTCGAGATTTGTTGTTTTTATAGTAGACCTCTACTTGTTGCAATGTAGTGACTGGCGAATTTAAAAAACGCGTTAAAGACGTGTCGTTGCCACTTCTGAAATTATATCTGTCTATTGACATTTTTAAATGTTTAATTCCAAACTTCAGTTGGATGACCGATTCAGTTTCATAAGGTTTTATGCAAGCATTAAAGGTGTTACCGCCCCACTTTATATCGTTGTTTAATTTCCTAAAACAAACCATCCAAGACTAAACTTTCCTTGAAAAAGAAAGAAAGAAAAGAGACGTGTGTCTGTGAACTTTTGTCAGGAGTTCGTTTTAATCAATGTCCAATCCGGAACTACAGTAGTCTCATTCAAAGGTTTTTCTGCCATAATTTTTGTTTTAGATTAATCTCCATAATTGTAGCATAAACAGCTCAAAGAAGAAATTAAAGAATGAAGATGCTGGAAAGATTTTAATCACCGGTATCCGTTTTGCCGCGAGATCATTATTATTTTTTTTTTTTACCTTGGCTCGATAACTGCGCGGTAGGCCTACATTGGTGACAGCGTTATGTTGTCTCCCCGTTAGTTTTCCGAGCATCCTTTGCAAATATTCTGCCAGGTATTCTTTGCAAATTTCTTCTTGCAAAAAAAAAAAGATTAGGTATAAACGTTGTGACTATGGGTGTTCACCTCTCAGTATGGTTCCGGTGAAGCCGTGAAGCAACACAATAGACCTTTATGGTGCGGCCATCTTGATTTTCTCCCATTCAAACCAATGTAACCAAACCTAGGCTGGAATGGCAAATAGTCTGGTTCCTTTTTGTACAGTGAATATAAGCATCTATTACTGTTATTGGATACAGGGAAGATGACCAAGATGGTGGCAGCATGATAAAGGTATATTGGGCTGACGGCGGACAGTCCAGGTTTGGTGCTAAGGCACGGAACATGCGGTTCTCGTCACGTTTGCGTAAATATTTCCTCCGTAAAAAAACCCAGTATTCCCCCAGGGCACGTGTAACCAAGTCATCGTGTGTCGTATCGAAATATATCTGCCGACTGCTGCCACTGAGACATTAACTAAGGAAGTCAAAGACTTACTTTTGTTTATTTGGCTAGTTTGTTGTGTACATCGTTCCCACTGACGGCTGCCCTTTTCTATCGCATTAATTGTCACAAAGACGTCGGCTAAACTTCCACACGTTTTGCCAGTCACATCGACACAGCTCTCTGAGTATTTCGTTGTTTACATGAACTTTCGTTCTGTTCCATCCAATCGCCATTGACCGCGTGACCGCTTCCAAATTCAGAGAGCTGGAACTAATTTTTTAGCATTCTCTTGATTGATTCTCACTTGATTCATTTCAAGATGGCAACCAATATGTTTGTATAGCCTTTCCCCATACAGTTTGCGCCAGTGATTTTTTTGTCATCCTCGTGTACTTCTGACCTTGATATCACCAACATTGTAAAAACTGCAGGTTTTTTTTTTAGCCATTGACGTCATACAGCATGGAAGCAGCGAAACTGTAGGATTTGTTCTCCGAGTGATTCTTTTATGTTTCATGTTTTTAAAAACCAACATGAATGCTAAGACTTCATGAATGCTTTTATCTTTTCTGGTCTCATAATGATCGAACTTGACTATAGGGGCGTGTTTTGGCGATCTCGACAAGAAACAAGTTTCTGACGTCAAATTCACAGACCAGAACAATTTTTGAGAGCTACGCAAAAACGGGTCGGTAACCAGGAACAGTTTGTGACGTGGGTACATTTCTTAGAAATTAATGCTCTCAAAATGTACAGCCTTCTTTTTATTTTCAAGTAATGGAACTTAGTTTTTGTAATTGTATCACCATTGTTGGATTGGTATGCTTTAGTATTTTTCATTTTTAAAAAGAATTCTGTCGACACTTTTTGTATGTTTGTGGAATCAGCCATCTTGAAACCAAGCCTAACTGAGCCAACAACTCGGTGACGGTTTGGTCGGAACAGCTGCGTCGCTGCGGTTGAACAGAACGCGCGAAAACGCTAAACCAATGACCGAAGCTCAAACTTGTTTCTGGTCGAGGTCGCCAAAACACGCTCTAGGCCTTGTGAAACATTGATTCCCCCACCCCACAGTTTGCTCTGTTTGCTTCTTTTATTTTCGCTGTTAATGCGAGCTTAACTTCTTTTTTTCTTTTCTTTTTTTTTCTTTTTTCTTTTTTTTTTTTTGGGGGGGGGGCCTACACTTTATTTGCGTAAGTTTGTATTAGAACTGCGGAAATATCTGGAAGTTGAATTGAATTGGTTTGAATGGCTATAATAAGGTGTATATATTTAACTTGATGGTATCTATCGCACCTGCTGGCACTGCAGGTTATAGTATTCGACACCACACCAGAGAAATACTTGTAACATGCAAATCAACTGGTATCCCTGGGTACAGCTGCAGTCACGTAAGACAATGTTTGGTCTAGACGAAACTCATTCATATGTTGTTGTTTTTTTTACTAATCGCTGATGGTGGTTGTTCGCTCGGAGCCTAAAATAAAAGTTTTTTTTTAGTTTAGCGAAACCCCTCCCTACAAAAAAAGTTTGCATGTAATGGTGCGCTACATTATTGTTTAGTTTCAGTCTGTGAAATATTTCCATTTAAAATGCTGTCATATTCTAGAGAACTGTATCTGAAAACCTAAAAAAAACCAAAAAAAAACAACAGCTGATTTTGGTTGCTCTAAAGTGTGCACAGTTTTTCACAAATTTCTCCTGACTCAGAGGACGGATTGAGCCCAAATTTTCACAGGTTTGTTTTTTCATGTATATATTGAATCAGACAAAGTAAGAACACTGCGCTATCAGCTTTACCAATCCTGTATTAAAGTGCCTTTTAAATTGATTATTTTCCTGTCAAATTGACACAAAATTACATGATGCATCTTAAGAGAGAAGACAGGGCCAGTAATATTTGTCTTTTCAAGTCTAAGGGATAAATCTTGATTGCTGTGGTTTGTAGTTTAACTTGGAATAATATATAACCAGTATAAATATGGGCGGTAAACAAAATAGGCTTCATCGGGCGTGTAGATCAGGAGACTGCACAAGACATCAACACGTAGTCTAGAAATGTGAGAGGGATGAAATATCATTTCATATTTTGTCCAGCTTCATCTGAATTTTTCAATTCATCTTTACTGTTTAGTAGAAAAAATAATAAATGTTGACAGGTAACTCGATTTTTTGCGAAAAACAACTGAACTTAAAGTTGACTGTTTTATTCATCCAAATGTAGTCTGATGCAAAAACGTTTTTCTTCTTTTTAAATTTCGTTTTCTCCTGCTTGTTTTTCTTTTTACGGGGAGGGATGGGAGTCAGGACGGGAACTCTGTATTTGTTTCACTTTTTGTGAATAGTTTTTGCATCAAGAAGTGCTCTTTACATTTGTAATTTAATTACTCTTCATTACCTTTTTATTTATTTATTTTTTATTTAGTCTACCATGCACTTTGATTTTATTCAATAGTCAAATTTCCTAAATTGTTTTTAAATTCTACATTTTTGGGTCGTAATTATCTTATGACTTTGAAATTGACTCCGTGTAAATTTAGATGCAAATCAATCTGCTGATTGTGGTGTCATGCTAAGATTTAAAAAGAAAAATGTTGAAAATGCATATTACTCAAAAATATTTTTCAAGATGTTTTGAAGACCCTGATTTTAATTTCGGTTCTGACAATCGAAATTAAGGACAATGTGTGTATATGCTGAACAGTGTGCACGGTTTTTCACTATTTTCTCCTGACTCAGAGAACGATTTGAGCCCAAATTTTCACAGGTTTATCTTTTCATGTATATATTGAATCCCACAAAGTAGAAACACTGCACTTCCAGCTTTACCAATCCTATATTCTAACTTTTATGTTTTTATAGAAAAACTTGCAGATTGGGACAATGAATGCACTCTTGCCAAAAAAAACCAATATTTTAAAGAGAACTGTTTGTTTATGTATCCAGTACCTATCAGAATATACTATATATTTTTGGGGAAAAAACAAAAACAAACAAAACCTGTAAAAGTTCCCACTTCCTAGTTCAAGAAAACAGAAATTGTTTTTTTACTTGATCAGTACAATAGTTCTTATGTTGTGATAAATCACCAACAGGATTGAATTTCATCAAGCTGCTTAAGCAGAAAATAGTGCTTACAAATTTTCTGCCAAGCAAAAATAAGCAGGATACCAGTCGCAGATTGTACATGTGACATGCTATTATAGCTGGTAACCTTATTCTGGTAAGCATCATTTTGTTTTTGCTCAGCTACTTTTTGTACTGAAGCAGCTCTATGAAATTGAGCCCAGGACTCAATTTCATAGAGCTGCCGTTAAGCAGAAGATACCGCTTAGCAATTTTTTGCTTAGCAAAAATGAACAGGATTCCAGTCACAGATGGTACATGTGACATGGTATTTTGGCTGATAGCCCCATTCTGGTAAGCATAATTGTGTTTCTGTGTGTTTTTTTGTTTGTTTAACAGACGTCAACTGCTTTATGGCTCAATGAATCTGCACTGGAAGAGATGTACGAGGGTAAGTAACTTTGAATTTCATTATTGAGACTATGGAATTCGCTTACCTTCAATCCCACCGCTGCCACTAAACCTGTATGGGCAGTGTGGGTAGAATGAGGGTAGCTGTGTGGGGACGATTACAGATGTAGAGTCCGTGGGTAAAGTGTACAGGAATGCCATTCTTTTACATTGCTCTCGATAGCGTATTTCACAATAACGTCTCAATGCCCTTTACATTAGTGCCCTGGTCACTGGGCCAATATTATTCTTGTAATCTTTCTCAGCTCCCTGGGGAGTATACAGCCCCGAGCTGCCGTGGCGCTCCAAAGGCTTTTTCAAACACAATATCAACCTCTACCCTCGCAGGTACCCATTTATACCCCCCGGGTGAAGAGAAGCAATTACAGTAAAGCATCTTGCACCAGGACACAAATGTCATGACCGGGATTCGAACCCACACCCCGATGACTGAGTACCAGAACTTGAGTTTCGGTGCACTAGACTGCTTGGTCATCACATGCATATTCAAGTTATTAATAATACTACAGTGGAGATTTAGACTTTCACTGACTCGAATCAGTCTGTCTTTCTTAACTTCACCCCTTAAAACACAAAAAAGTGGACAATTTCTTTACCTGTACTATATTTGTTTGTCTATGTAAGGCTAAGTGTACCACAAGGGTGCATGGAACAGACGAATAACGTCCTCCCCTCTCGCATCCTACCTATGCTGCTGTGTTTACACTGTTCATAAATTGTTTCCTTCTTGCCGTGTTTTAGAGGGCACTGAAGTCTACAGAAGAGCTCAGCACAGGTGGAGTATGAGTGAAGGGTACAATCAAATGCTTGGTGAAAGTGGAATGAAAGTCTGCTTCGTGGAAGGTAAGACACTTGGAGTCCTTCGTCCCTTTAGATCCATTTAACCCCACCCACAATAACTTTCTATCAAGGGGGCTTGCATAGGATGGACACATGCAGTGTCACTCCTTGATTTTTGAGCCAGTGCACCACCAGCTGTCCCCCCTCCACCTTTGTAAAATTTGGAAAGTTTGGTTAACTAAGTATGTAGCCCCCCCATAAAAAACAATTGGTGTTCCCCTACCTCCCCCTTGTGACCCCCACCTCCCCCTTGTGACCCCACCTCCCCCTTGTTCCCCACCTCCCCCTTGTGACCCAACCTCACCCTCGTGACCCAACCTCACCCTCGTGACCCCACCTCCCCCTTGTGACCACCTCTCAGATTTAGACCCTTGTTTTGCCACTTGTTTCGCAGTATAAAAAAGGATCTTGTTCAATTATCTACTTCAACAAGTTTAATTAACAAGATAATTCTTGAATCCGCATCTAGGCATTTGTCTGGCCTAGGCTTTTGGTGATTATATCCGAGGATCTTCAGATTATCTGACACACCCCTGATATAGATAGTCCCTGATTGACGCCATCTTTATGGGCAACTTGGGTTTTGGCTTGATGAAGCTGCCTCAGGCATTGTCATTTTTCTACAATTGCAGCCTAGTGGTTTACTGACCAATCATGGAAACGAAATTGATAGAGCTTTGGGGCATGCTGAAAAGCGTTATTTACGCATAATGCTTAGTTGTGCTTTCAAATCATGACTATCATTGCCCGTAAAGATGGCTGACTTTACACTGTGTGACATCGAGTGGTAACTAGCCATTACCACGTTGGTAATTTTCTGATTTGTGAAGGCCCAGAAGTTGATGCACTGATTCTCGGAGGCGACACAAACACAACTAGCGTAACCTTGGAGCTACAGGACAGCGAGCAACAGTCTATAAGTGTAGGCCAAGCTCCATATACAGTGGCTTTTTGGTACAGCTTTCGTCCGGTGGAGTTTCTGGATGATTTTAACACAAGCATGGGCTGTCACTTGCTGAAAATTGGAAACGACATATCAGTGAGTATACTTGTGAAACAATTCTAGCTTTTTTGTATCAAAAAAAAAAAGGGTTAGATTGATCTTTAAATTCACCATAAAGTTATGTATAAGAGCTAGAGGGAGCACTCGCTATGTAACGCAACAGCCCTGGGCACAAGACTTATGGGTGAAGTGCACATGAATGTCCACTTGGAAAAAGTTTGCTGTTTATATTAACTGATGAGTGACCAGTGTAATGTGATGTTTGAGCGCCATTCTCTCAATAGGCTCGACAATATGCCTCTTGTCGGGCCGTGACGCATGGTTTTGTATGCCCTCTAGTTCTTTTATCTTCCAGTACGCGCTAATCCTCCAATCAGATTGCTCAACTGGAGTGTGTGGCAATAGATCATATCATACTCCCAGTAGTCTATATTGCACTCTGCGTATATTGAGTATTATGCGTCATGCTCTGTTTACGGACAGTGCAAAAGGACGTTCTAAAATTTGCACGTTACACGTTTTGCTCTTCATCAAATAACGCTCAAAGTTGTATAATCTTCCAGTTGTATTCTTCCAGTGAAATACGGGAAAATATGGCGCGTCTGTGTCCCATATCCCACTTGGCCTTCGGCTTTATGGGATATTGGACGCAGAAGCGCTATATTTTCCTGTATTCCACTCGCGCTTGTGTGATAACTTACAATGTAGATCTCTATGATTCTCACCTAAATGTATGACACATGGTCGGTAACGATACAGACTTTTTACTTGATAGCTTGGTTTTCATTTCAGGTTGCCAACTAGAAATATTTTAAGGAAAGTTTCCAACCATCATTATCTTTATATCATCTAAGGTATATGTAAATCTGTGAACATTCGTGTTTTTCGCCTTACCAATGTTGAGCTGGGGCTTTTACAGTAACCCTTGGCTACAAAAAAAAAACATGAGTTGTTGTGAATTTTGTTTGCATACATGGATAAAAGACCTCTTTTTTTGAGCTGCCATAACGTTAAACTGAACAGTTCCTTAAATATTGATTGTATTTCCAGGTCTCCTATGAGGGAGGAAAACATGAGTATAACTTGAAGTACAAAGTCAAAGGATTAGAACTAGATGACACCAAAGAGCGTCCACACATGGAGTTTGAAGTGAATGATACCAATGGCGGAGTATTGAACCGTACATGGCAGTGGAATCATGTGGCCATGGTTCATGACGGTGAACCCCTTTCAAATATTTTGATCAACTAATAACAACACCAGAGATTAATAAGAATAATATACAGTTCTTAATAGCACTTTATCACACCCGATGGGCGTCTCAAAGCGCTCAGTATTTTTTTCCTGCAAGGTATGTGGAGTTATGATTTGAAGTATAAGACCTGTTCCTTTACATAGCACCATGTAACGGTTTAAAAGGTGCTGTGGCGCAATCTGCAGCCGATCAAACCAGGAACACCGGGGCGAACCCCTTCTCTTTGTGATAAGTGCACTGGGTTCTTTTACTTGCATTACACAACACACGGGACCTACAGCTTTACGTCCCATCCGAAGGACACAGCAATAATGGTCAAGTGCTTTGCTTAAGGACACAAGTGTCACAACCGGGACTCGAACCCACACTCTGCTGAACAGGAACACCAGAGCTTGAGTCCCATGTTCTTATCCACTCGGCCACGACACGCCACCAGATTACCAAAATGTGGAAATGCCATCATTTCAACATACCTCTAAAAATTTGGATTCTAGCTGCAGACTTGTTCGTCAGCATTGACTCTCACACCTGATCAATGCTCAAACACAAGAGGTCAAAGTTTTTTCCTTGTTTTTTCCCTCTTGTTAACATAGAATCTATAATTCTAAAACAAAACCATGAACTTTTGTTTCTAACCGTTTTTTGGGGGGTGGAAAATTGGGTCAAAAGATAAAACAAAGTTAGCCATGTCTGGGTGTATGGTGATGGTTAAAATTTTGAATTTTCTATAAAGGCATAACTATTTTCAAGAGAATAATGCATAATGGGTTGTGATTGCATTGATTAAAAAAAAGAAGAAGCTTTTGAAAAGCATCAAATAAGAAAGCTTTATTTATTTAAAGTTTTCTATTTTCCAATGGATGTTTGTGATCTATTCAACGAAATTCTCTTCCCGACCCAACGTCCAATATACCAATTCAATCTTGCATGTTATTATTTGTTTTTAGGGTCAACCTCAGGCCTCAAGGTTTACTACAATGGTTACCGGATCAATGGAAGCATTGGCGTCTCGGCTTCATCTGGAAGCGCTCAGAATTTGTACCTTAATGCCGCATTGGATGGTAAAACATGTAGCATGTTGGGCATTGATGAGGTGACCCTATGGTATGAGGCCTTATCAGATGATGACCTTCTTGCTGTACGCCTTCATGTTGGTCGCAATCGCTCCTTGGATGAAGATGAGGAGACCACGACAGCAGCTGAGACAACAACACCCCTTGCTACCACCACTGAAGAATCCACCACCACTACTGAAGAACCCACTACCACCACTGAAGAACCCACTACTACTGAAAAACCCACTACTACCGATGAGGCAACCACACCTAAGATGACCACCACGCCCATGTCCACATCCACTGCTGGTAGCACTGCAGGTACTACGTATGAATCCACAGCTGGGACCTCAAAATTAATGACATCTTCGGTTGAAACTACCGTAGTGACAAGCGATGTAACGACTACCCCTACTCAGACAACCCTCGCACAGACCACCACCGATGTTGGGACAACCACTGCAGTGAAAGACAGCACAGCTGACCAAACGACCCTATCATCCACTACGAGGCCTGATTCTACCAAGTCTGATACCACCACAAAAGGTACTACTCTAAAGGCTAGCACAGGTAAGAAGTTTTTAAGGAATTATTCAAGAGAATGTATAGAAGAAGGTGCAACATAAATGGGTCTCATAATTGAAAAATTTCAAAAACCTGTCATAAAAAATGACAAAAATAAGCGTACCTAATTGCTGGCAGATACGTGCGCTATATATAAGACTCCGGTATTATCATTATTATTATTTGTTGAGGGATGAACTAGAGCGATTATTGATGGGAAGATTGTTCCTCAGTCGTGGAGCTGCAATGTGGAATGATCTATTCCCCAGGACCATAAAGATCTAGGTTCAGTCAGAAGATGTTGGAAGATCGTGAGGTGCACTGCTGTATTTTGTTTTAAGGACGGTTTTATAGTTGTCCTTAATAATAATGATAATAGGCAGTTCTTATATAGCACTTTATCACACCCGATGGGCATCTCAAAGCGCTCAATGTTTTTTTTTCTGCAAGGTATACGAAGTTACGTTTTTGAAGTATGAGACCTGTTCCTTTACATAGCACCATGTAACGGTTTACAAGGTGCTGTAGCGCAACCTGCAGCTGATCAAACCAGGAACACCGGGGCGGACCCCTTCTGATGTGATGTGTGCTTAATAGACTGATCCATTAAGCCCCGCCTACCTTAGCAACTGCCTAGCAACAGCACATGGTGTGACTTTCTTGCCATGATCACAGCGGTGGCTCGGTTGCGAACACACACACGTATCGGATACAAACACAGACATGGTCTTCGTGAACGGTATGGGTTTAGTTTCGTGGCCTTCTGAGCAGTGCCCTGAGTCCAAAGAACAATGCAGACAGGAACACTGTTACACCACTTTTACACGACTGTACAGGGACCACTGCTGTGGGATTTGCACCACCAGACATGCCAGAAAAATACGAACAATTTAAATCAAAACAAAAGTTAGTACAGTTGTGTGTGCTGTTGTGTCGGATTTTCGGCGGACTTTCAGTGGCGTTGTCAAGGCTGTGATTGGTCAATATGTTAGTAGGCACAGCTTAATGGTTCGGTCTATTAAACATGGGAGTTACATTATTCACACACAAAAAAACAAGTTCATTCTGACCAGAGTCAAATTGACATAAAAAAAATTATTCATTTCTCTCATTTTTCATTCTTTCATATTACACCCACAGAGGGTTCTACTCAGTCAACCATGTTGCCTACTACAACAATGAGTGTAAAGGAGCAGGAAGTGGCTGACATAAGCAAGGTCAAGTGAAAGCAAGATTTTCCAAATATCTGTAGCCCAAACCTGGCAACATGAATCAGAAATTAGCTTCTTTTAAGGACTTTTATGTCTTAAGGCTTGCTATTTACAGCAAAGTCGGGAAAATCAAGGTTTTTAATGAAAGACTTTGGAAGACCAATAGGTGGCAGCAGACTTACCAGTTAAATTGTCATTGTTTATGTAGTTATGAGCTTGCCCACATCTCCAAGACCAATGGATATACCTGGTGAGTCTGCTGCCACCTAGTGTCCTCAAAAGTCTCCAATTCCTTTGATCAATGGAAACAAAATAACCATAGAATTGTCCAAATGCACAGTACATTGCAAGAACAAGATGCAACTCAAAATGTATTAATTTTTTGGGGCGGAGCAAAGCTTTTGTCTTCTTTCATTATCACAGAAACTTGCAGATAGTTATTAGGACAAGCAAATGTAGTTAAATGGTAGGGAGAAAAAATACAAAATATGATTAACAGTAGGTTAAACATCAGTATGAAGAACTTTGAATAGTCGAATGCATTCAGCAAGTTTTTCATTTGTTTTTATGAATCAAGTTGCAAAGTTGCACACATTTGGTTATTTCTAAGTTGTACGACGAGTACAAAATTACATATTTTCTTCATAAGGCCTGAGTACTCAACGTGCCTGACAACATCTGAAGAAAGTGTGAAAGATTAATCGCCTTCTTTTTTGAAATAATATGGTTTCACGAGTGACATTCTTTTTTTAATGAAATGTTTTTGTGGCTACACACTGAGGCCGCCATCTCTTCGATAGTAGTAGGTACACCACTATATGCACCCATTGCATGGTAACCATTCCAGTTAACAGTGGCACACTGGCTGCCACTAGTGTCTTTAGCGGCCGGTATATCTGAATCTACCCACTTTTAAACTTGTATCCTTCCAAAATCGTCTCTGCAGAATATAACAAATACCACAGACCCTGCGGAAATTGTCAAAATCATCAACAGTATTGAAAACATTGTGGAAAAAGCCAACAGTAAAGAAACAGCCGAGATCGCGGATACTGTTGTTGCATTGGTAGAAACATTGGCAAGTTATACACCAGTGGATCAGAACAACACCAACGTGACCAGAACTGCAAGATCCAGCTTCAGAAAGGTGAGTAGAACACATTCTCACTACCGTGGCTCAGCGCGCCATGGTCGATACCTCTCATCTGTGGCTACCCTGTTAGGGGAAGCCCTGTAAACAACATTGATTGGCTTCCAAAAGTGACCGCTTTGCATGTGTGCTTGTAGGGGCGCTAAGTACGCTCGTGTCAAAACAAGTAAGCGCGTGTCAAAATGCAAACATTTTGATGCGTTCCTACTTCAAACGAATAACTTTTTTCATGGTCACCCTAAACTGCTATTTTGCGGGATACCATACTTCAGTGCGCGTATAGTGGATCAGCCACTGGCCTAATTAAAATCTATATTTTTTTGAAATTTTTTTTTGAAGTAGTGCCCTCTTTACAATTTTTGTAGTTTTTATGTTCAACAAAATGACAGCAGAATTCTTTGTTATTTATTCTTGTTTCCAGGCTTATATTTCCTTATACTCATCAGTGCTAGTGAAGACAGATGAAGAGGTTGGTTTGTTTGGAGTTTCTTCCGTGGCCTCCGTTATTGTTATTGTATAATAGTTTTAGTAGTGGCATATTCAGGGGATGCAGAAGGGAAGTGCGCATCGACACCCCCTCCCCCCTCCCCCCACCTCCAAGGCCCACCCAGCCACCTCCAACGCCCACCCAGCCACCTTGGCAAATTACTTTGCAGCCCCCACCACCTTATGTGCCATTCTGAAGTGAGAATCTATTCATGAATTATATGAAACAAATATTGAGTACGAGGGAAAAGTCTTTTTTTGAAATGCTCCGTTCCATTTGACATGGGTTTGTAGGGATTGCTGGAACATAGGGGTGTTGAAACATAGGTGTGTATTACTAAACAAAAGAGCCCCGAAGAATATTTAAAATGGTTATAGTAATGTGATAATTCTAATAGCTCTTTTGCTACAGTGTCTTTGTTTTGTTTAAAGTTGAAAGTGCCTTTGGATTTTTGGTATTTATTTTTTTTCAATTTTGAAGCTTCATTATAAAAAGAGTTTATTATCATTGTTATTATTTTATCAGGGTCGCTCCATCAGTTTTCAGAGAACTGTCTCCCCCCCCTCCCCCCGTCTTTTTTTTATAATCCTTCTATTTCACTCACAGATATTTGATATTTTGTTCTATCTATTCTTGTTATGCAGTCAATTATGTTGGATGGTGAAAGGCTGCTAAACAATTTAAATACATTCTTTGACAAGTATGTAGACGATGACACTGTTGACGTCGGTGAAGTTCTTCAAAGTAAAGCAGTTGGTAAGAAATCCTAAAAAAAAGTACCTATGCACCTATGAATAAATCCAATAGACCCCTCTTGCACATGATGTCAGAAGCTCAAACTGCGGTCAAAAGATGACCCTATCGTTGGCTGAGAGTTTTTGCGAGGTGCGTACACGCATTCGCGTTCTTGTTGCTGGACGTCAGCGGTGGCGGTATATACACGCAAGGAAGTCTGTATAGGGAGTCTGTACAAACTGTCATGGTGCAGCTTTCTATCGATATACTCTAGCAACAGAACCGAAGCTTTACAGTCTGACCCCTTTATTATATGAGAATCAGTTGTTAGCCTTGAAGACGGGGAACAATACGGAGGTGATGGTAGCTTGATAAATCTCTAGAGAACAAGCTAGCAGATGGTATGCGATCCGAAGTTAGAAACGATATGCAGAAAAATGACTATGCTGAAAAAGTTGATGTGCACAATAAAACGTGATATGCAAACAGATGTTTCGCTCCTATTTTACAGAAAGTTGTTATCATAATTTAAGAAGCCGGGGTGACACTGACTGTTGTAAGTTGATTTTTTTTTAATGCTAGATACAAAGTTTGTAAAGCTGGATGGAGAACCTGTGCAGTTTGAGGGCAACACATCTGTGGAAATACCTGCTTCTGCTTTTGGCTCTGGTAAGTCGTTGATTTGTTTACAGATTAACCACAAGGATAATAAGTAATAAGGGAAATCAAATTGTGCATCTCTATTGGGTGCCATGGGTGGTGGGTGTGCGTAAAGTGCTCGCCTCTCACCGATGTGGCCCTGGTTTCGAGTCCCGGCGAGGGCCATATGTGAGTAGAGTTGTGCGTTGGTTCTCCACTGTGCCATGAGGGTTTTTTCTCCAGGCCATCAGGTTTTCCTCCCTCCGGAAAAATCAAACACTTTCGATCTCAGGCTGTGCTCCGTGGTCATATATGGGTTGATATGGATGACTGCCAAAGGCACCACTGCATGCCTGCCGCTCGAACGTGTGTAGCCGTGTCCTTCGCAATTCCGCCTCACAGCTGCCAGTAAGGATGATAAGCTTCCCAAATTATTATTATTATTATTATTAATAATATGGAGGAGAGAGACTCTGCCGGTTGTATTGATTAAAGGAAATGTTTTCCGTCTTAACATCTTAGAATTTAACATCTTTAAAACCGTTGCGGTTACCGCTGCTAATACATAGAATTTGAACTGCATCCAGCTAGTGGTAAGACATCTGCTGTAAAATGGCAAAGGTCGTGGGTTCAAATCCAACCCGTGTAATATGCCTGTGTGTGTTTTTTTTTCACGGGACTCGCGGGGAAAGTACTGAGTATGCAGTGCTTAACACACATCGGTGTATGGGTAACACAAATAATAACATCTGTGAAGAACAGTTCAGCTCACCTTGAGTTATCCAGTGTGTTTTTGCTTTCATTTTGCCCACAGAATCTTCGCAAATCAAGGTCTTGGTGTGTGTGATGACTAGAGGTCTTCAAAATCTTCTGGAACCAAAGGATGGTGAACAACCTGTTTCAGTACGGTAAGATATATGATCGCATTCAAGTCTTTCTTTTTATCTAGTTGGCCTATTTCACTCCAGTGCAGGAGAACAGCCTTTACACTCATTATCCATTTCACTCTATCGTGAGCTGTTTGTTGCCAAGCAATACTCTTATATGTTCTGAAGATAAGATATTTTTATTTGTCCGCATCTTAAAAGAAATACAGAAATGTGGCTTCCATTAAATGTGGCTTTCCATGACAAGAAAACATTGAAGGTACATCAATAATAATCGACCTCCGTGGGGTTCGCAAACAAACATGAAATCCCGGAGTCAACAAAATTGTACAAATGTGGAAAGGACACTGTGAGTGCGCTACAATGAATGGCCAGAAATGTACAAACGACACCAGTGTTCCACAGGTCCTAGGCACTAGTGTTCCATAGGCTCGTGTCACCAGTGTTCTGTAGGTCATATAGGTACTAATGTTCTATAGGTCCTATGCATCAGTGTTCCATAGGCCCTAGGCACCGGTGTTCTGTAAACCCCAGGTACCAGTATTCCATAGGCCTTAAGCACCAGTGTTCCGTAGGTCCCATGCACCACTGTTCTGTAGACCCTAGGCATCAGTGTTCCATAGGCCTTAAGCACCAGTGCTCCGTAGGTCCTAGGCACCTGTGTTCCATATAAGCAGTGTTCCATAGGTCCTATGCACCAGTGTTCCAAAGGTCCCAGGCACCTGTGTTTCATTGGTCCTTGGCACTAGTGTTCTGTAGGTCCTAAAGGCACTAGTTTTCTGTAGGCCCTGGGCACTTGTGTTCTGTAGGTCCCAGGCACTAGTGTTCTGTAGGTCCTATGCACCAGTGCTCTTTAGTTCCTAGGCACTAGGGTTCTGTAGGTCCTTGGCACCAGTGTTCCGTAGGCCCTCGGCACCAGTGTTCCGTAGGTCCTAGGAGGCACCAGTATTTGGTAGGTCATTGGCAACGGTGTTCTGTAGGCCCTATGTACCAGTGTTCTTTAGGCCCAAGATACCAGTGTTCCATAGGCCCTAGGCACCTGGGCAAAATTCACAGCATTTTTTATTACAACGTACCGTATTACATTTTTACTCAGTTTGAAGCTTTCCTAAAGTCTGGAGAGATGCTGTTAGTGTTTTAAACAAATGCGTCGTGTGCCCGGTAAAAGGATGTAAGGGAAAGTTCCCGATAAAAGGACTTAAAGCGATTTATGTTAAAATTTGTATTTCAAGAATTATGAGCGGAAAAGTTTGGTAAATTTGCAAAAGTCATTCTAGAAAGGTTAAATTCTGCATAGGGAATGGGGGAAATGTCTTCAGGGTAATTCTATCCACAAAAAACTAACAAAAATGACATATTTTTTGTTGCCATTTTGTTGCTTACGTCCTTTTGTTACTGGGACAAACTACTTTATGTTCCTGGTAAAAAGGGCGTAAGGCCTTATGCCCTTTTCCCGGGCGCACGACGAACTTATTGTTTGTGTATGCTTAAGCACTTTTTTTAACGTGTTTTCGGAGGAGTTCAATTTTTTCTCGGCTCCCTAGGACAATCCCGCCCTGACGATGTTGTCCCTTTTTCTTTAATCTTGAATATACAGAGGAAATTACTCCAATACAACCACCTGGAATATATCAGGTCCTATAATTGTAATGAGAGTCTCAGGCGGGGCTGCTCGGGGAGGATCTTACCAACTCAAGGAAGGTGTTTCCTTCAAAGTTCCAGTAGATCCAGTAAGTTGCTGATTTTCATGTCTAATTATCCCAATTTTCGGACTGTGTGTTGGCAGGGCCGATTACATCGGCCCCATTTATAATGCTTTTGTATTGGTTAATGTCTTAACCAGTGGTGGGAGCTGCCCCCCTCCTTCTCCCCCATTCAGAACCCTTGCCCCCTGCCCGTCTTGTCCTCTAAATAAGATTGAAAAAATGCTTTGATACGCCAAAAGCCCCCCCCCCTCCCCCCACGTCTAGTTACACCACCGGTATGTTTGCACACATGCGCAGCTTTTTGTGGGTATACCTTTCAGGATTCTCCCCAGGATTTTTCCAAACTGTTGGGCATTCTTGACCCAAATTTTGAAAGTGTGGCCGAAGCACGCTGAATTGGTAGCAGGCCCTTGGAATGTTTTTATTTAATGTTTATATTTGGTTTGAAAAAGCTCTACTTTGCAATCTGGACCATTTAAAATGGTTTTATGTTAGCATTTTTTGTGGATTTGATATTTAAAATCTAAAAAAAAAAATCAAAAAAAAATATATACATATTTTATATTTTGTATTTATTTGCGTATCGGCTGCAATTTCTGCGTATTGGCCCGTAATTCGTGCGTATCAGCCCGATACGCTTGCTTGTGCAGGGGGAGAACCCTGCCTTTTGTAAGAATGACACCATAATTGCGTTGAACCTGTAGAATAACGTTCTAATGCCGTCTTGCACTGTTTGTTGTTGACAGGCCCTGGGTTCAGATCCTGCTTGTGTGTTTCAAGACAGTTCGTAAGTACCTTCTTTGTATACTTTTCTTAATGAGGGGCTCTGAGATTTGATTGAGGGAATGCACTCATTTTCCAACAGATAGAGTCCTCATGGAAGTGGGAGAAAGAAAAAAAAACTAGTCTCTAACCTCATATTAAAAATGAAACGTCGGTGCGTTTGATACTCTAGCTTTCAAAGCAAAATTTGAAACATGACGTCATTGGATGTCAACAATAAGTGGTTCTGTACGTTCCACACAGAAGTCGTTCATTAAGTCAAAAAGGTCAAATTCAACGCCGATTCGATTGAATATAATGTTTTTGGACGTTAACAAGTTTCCCACTGGAAGGGTATAAAATACAAAGGCATTATACACTTTTGTCATTTGTGACGTTTAATCGACGTTAACAACAAGCTTATATGCATCTTCTGGAAATTAGATCAAATCTAATAATTCAATCTAATAATAAATAGATGATACAATAGTAACTTTTACAATGATAGTCAGTTAGCACAATAGTTATGTAAAGCTCATTGTTAACATTAAGGAAAGAAAGGAAGCTTAGAAAGGCTTTTACATACTTCCCCTGGGACAGACAATATAAATGATAAATATTAGTAATACAAGATAATTATGCAATACTAAGTACAACAATATACTGGACAAACAGGACGAAAAAAACACACACAAAAAAACACAACAACAACAGACAAAATTACACAAAAGATTTAACAATGGAGGTCAGAATATTTTGGTGTCTAAAGAATACAAGTGTAAGATTCTAATTTACAACGTTTCGATGTGAGGTTAAAGAGTTGTAATTTTTTTTCACCTTCATAAGGACTCTATGTTTTGGAAAATGAGTGCATCACAAAACTGAATACCACCTCGGAGCTGCCCCTTGAAACACTTATCATAAAGTTATAGGAAGCGATTTACTCGCCAGCTAGAATTTGTTTCGCTTTGCACTAGCTGATACCTGAAGAAGATATGTGGCGTGTCGTGGCCGAGCGGATATAAGAACACCGGACTCAAGCTCTGGTGTTTCTGATCAGCAGAGTGTGGGTTCGAGTCCCGGTCATGACACTTGTGTCCTTAAGCAAGACACTTAACCATTATTGCTTCGTCCTTCGGATGGGACGAAAAGCCGTTGGTCCCGTGTGTTGTGTAATGCACGTAAAAGAACCCAGTGACACTTATCGCAAAGAGAAGGGGTTCGCCCCGGTGTTCCTGGTTTGATCGGCTGCAGATTGCGCCACAGCACCTTGTAAAACGTTACATGGTGCTATGTAAATGAACAGGTCTCATACTTCAAAACATAACTCATCATACCTTGCAGGAAAAAATATTGAGCGCTGTGAGACGCCCATAGGGTGTGATAAAGCGCTATATAAAAATTTGTAATATATTCGTAATTACTAATCGTAATATATTATAATACATTCGTATTATTATTATTATTTTAATATTATATTATTATTATTGTTACTATTTGGATTGTTCACCAGGAGACACAGGTTATCGCCACTTGTCACAATAAAACAGCGCTTGGCATGTTGGGAACATTGCAAATGAGTGATTAATAGACTATTGTATTAGCCTTTGTATTTGGAGGGACAAGATAAGACCACAATTTATTTTTAGAAAATTCCTACTGCACTTGTATGCTGTCAGTTACCATTTCATAACAAAATCTGAATTGAATTTTAAGGCATGAAGAAGATGGCCCAGTGGAGTTGATTACTTTGCTGTGATTTATTCCTTACAGGAAGTGGTCTGGAAAGGGACTGACACTGGTCCTGTATAACACTGGAAAGCAGTACGTTATCTGCAAAACTGACCATATGACCAACTTTGCCGTTCTGATGGCTGTAGGAACTCCGGTAAGATGAGTGGAACGGCCGGGGTCTTTTCATCAACTCCTATAATTGCTTTAATAAAAATTCATGTTTTGCTCTCGTGAAAAGAGCTGCTGGAATAACATCTTTATCAGGATGCTTGGTCATCGTCAGATTCTGGATTTGACGCTGACTTGTTAAACCGATGGCTCTTTTCAGAGACGTCACAGTAAGCCATCTGCGAGTGAGATTTGAATAATGTGTGGTACAATGACTTGCTTAGTCACAAGTTACTACTTAGAAATTTGAATTCCTCAGACTAGATACAGTTGCTATGTAAAATGGTTTGGGGCAAGCTTTTGTATAGCAACCTCCAGATGAGCAAACCCTGGTATCATTGTGCCATACACATTCATTCAAACTGGTGTATGGGTGTTCTCATCTCTCATGTAACTACGCAAAAGCTTGCCCCAAACCATGTGACATAGCAACTGTATCTAGTCTGAGGAATTCAAATTTAAGCAGTAACTTGTGACTAAGTAAGTCATTGTACCAGATACTGTTAAAATCTAACTCAAAAATGGCGTATTTTAAGCTCTCAATGTGTGAATATGTTGTGGCATGTCATGGCCGAGCGGACTAGTGCACCGGACTCAAGTTCTGGTGGTCAAGTCATCGGGGTATGGGTTCGAATCGCTGTCACGACACTTGTGTCCTTGAGCAAGATGCTTTACTATAATTGGTTCATTCCACCAAGGGGCGTTAGTAGGTACATGCGAGGGTAGAGGTTAAAAAAAAAAACTTCAAAGCGCCACGGCAGCTCGGGGCTGTATACTCCCCAGGGAGCTGAGAAAGATTACAGGAATGTTATGGGCCCAATGACCAGGGCACTAGTGTAAAGCGCATTGAGATGTTATTGTGAAATGCGCTATGTAAAAACTAGTTGTTGTTATTCTTAACTCATTATTGCAAAAAATTGGGAGATTTTTTGTACCAACGCCAAGACCAGGGCAGCAAAGGTCATGGTCTTCGCGGCTTGATTTCCCCGTATCATTCTTATGAAAGACAGCGTGTTTATTTATTGTTTGATCCTGTGATTTAGATTACTGGTGTTCATTCGGAAATCTTAACGATCATCTCCTACATTGGATGCAGTTTGTCATTGTTGTGCCTTCTCATTGCAATCATCTTATTCATCATCCTCAGGTAACATTCTCACTTTTGCTCAAACCCTCATCTTGGCTAAAACTTATCGGAATGTTTTGCCTTTTTAACTCTTGTTGTTTGCTGCTTTTTTTTTTTTTTTCTTAAACAAAAAAATGTTTTCTTGCTTTTTCAGGGAGCTGAATTCCACTCGCATGGGAATTGTGAAGAACTTATGTGTGGCTCTGTTTTTAGCACAATTGCTGTTTGTAGCGGGCATTGAAACTGCAACTGTTCATGAGGTAAGAATTAAAATCGCCATCTCAACAAACGGGAGCTGGAAGGCAAAGCAGTTCGGATCTTTGTTTGAAGTAGAACGATTGCATGGTTGCATTCAGGGAACCAAACAGAGATGATGTCATCATGATACGGTATATGAGGACGAATAAAGTGTGTAGCAGGCACTGCTCCACCCTCTTTGCATTTAGGAAAGGTGAAGTGTTATGCAGTAGCACTGTCCACCCTCTTGCAGTGAGGATGGGTAAAGCATTCTACAGTAGCACTGCCCAGCCTCTTGCAGTGAGGATGGGTCAAGTGTTCTGCAGTAGCACTGCCCAGCCTCTTGCAGTGTGGATGGGTAAAGTGTTCTGCAGTAGCACTGTCCACCCTCTTGCAGTGTGGATGGGTAAAGTGTTCTGCAGTAGCACTGTCCACCCTCTTGCAGTGAGGATGGGTAAAGTGTTTTGCAGTAGCACTGTCCACCCTCTTGCAGTGAGGATGGGTAAAGCATTCTACAGTAGCACTGCCCAGCCTCTTGCAGTGTGGATGGGTAAAGTGTTCTGCAGTAGCACTGTCCACCCTCTTGCAGTGAGGATGGGTAAAGTGTTCTGCAGTAGCACTGTCCACCCTCTTGCAGTGAGGATGGGTAAAGCATTCTACAGTAGCACTGTCCACCCTCTTGCAGTGTGGATGGGTAAAGTGTTCTGCAGTAGCACTGTCCACCCTCTTGCAGTGAGGATGGGTAAAGTGTTCTGCAGTAGCACTGTCCACCCTCTTGCAGTGTGGATGGGTAAAGTGTTCTGCAGTAGCACTGTCCACCCTCTTGCAGTGAGGATGGGTGAAGCATTCTACAGTAGCACTGCCCAGCCTCTTGCAGTGAGGATGGGTAAAGTTTTCTGCAGTAGCACTGTCCACCCTCTTGCAGTAAGGATGGGTAAAGTGTTCTGCAGTAGCACTGTCCACTCTCTTGCAGTGTGGATGGGTAAAGTGTTCTGCAGTAGCACTGTCCACCCTCTTGCAGTGAGGATGGGTAAAGTGTTCTGCAGTAGCACTGTCCACCCTCTTGCAGTGTGGATGGGTCAAGTGTTCTGCAGTAGCACTGTCCACCCTCTTGCAGTGAGGATGGGTAAAGTGTTCTGCAGTAGCACTGTCCACCCTCTTGCAGTGTGGATGGGTCAAGTGTTCTGCAGTAGCACTGCCCACCCTCTTGCAGTGAGGATGGGTAAAGCATTCTACAGTAGCACTGCCCAGCCTCTTGCAGTGAGGATGGGTCAAGTGTTCTGCAGTAGCACTGCCCAGCCTCTTGCAGTGAGGATGGGTAAAGTGTTCTGCAGTAGCACTGTCCACTCTCTTGCAGTGTGGATGGGTAAAGTGTTCTGCAGTAGCACTGCCCACCCTCTTGCAGTGAGGATGGGTAAAGTGTTCTGCAGTAGCACTGTCCACCCTCTTGCAGTGTGGATGGGTAAAGTGTTCTGCAGTAGCACTGTCCACCCTCTTGCAGTGAGGATGGGTAAAGTGTTCTGCAGTAGCACTGTCCACCCTCTTGCAGTGAGGATGGGTAAAGTGTTCTGCAGTAGCACTGTCCACCCTCTTGCAGTGTGGATGGGTCAAGTGTTCTGCAGTAGCACTGTCCACCCTCTTGCAGTGAGGATGGGTAAAGTGTTCTGCAGTAGCACTGTCCACCCTCTTGCAGTGTGGATGGGTCAAGTGTTCTGCAGTAGCACTGTCCACCCTCTTGCAGTGAGGATGGGTAAAGCATTCTACAGTAGCACTGCCCAGCCTCTTGCAGTGAGGATGGGTAAAGTTTTCTGCAGTAGCACTGTCCACCCTCTTGCAGTGAGGATGGGTAAAGTGTTCTGCAGTAGCACTGTCCACCCTCTTGCATTGAGGATGGGTCAAGTGTTCTGCAGTAGCACTGCCCAGCCTCTCATCAATGACACATAATCTATTTCTCACTTATGCGCAGACTGCATGTAAATTTGTTGCTGCTCTGCTACACTACTTCTTCTTAAGTGTCATGGCCTGGATGCTGTGTAATGGAATCTACTTGTACCTGAAGGTCAAGAAGGCAGCTAGGCCTGGCAGCGTGGTAGACCTCATCTACTTCTGTATCCTGGGATGGGGTATGTCTGGTTTAGGAGGAATTCTGGTCAATGGACCTATCCATTCATCCCCGCCCCTTTACGTGTTGACCAATCACAGCTTTTGCTATTCCAAAAGTCCGACACGATAAAAAAAATGTTACAATGTGCGCGCAAACTTTTTGCATGTGCGTTCATGTTGTGCAGTGTGGCATTGAAAAGACACACATTGCGTTGCCCACGTGTACAGTGGTGATGTAGCCAGTGCTTTGATTGGTCAATATGTTCAGGGGGCGGTGCTTAATGGATCGGTCTATTTGTACACATGTTGCAATGTGTTTCACTGCAAGTTAATTCACCTCTCATATTTCCAATGGGTTCAACTATTGTTACTTGTGGAATACAGTTCTGAAACCGGCAACCAATGTTTTGTACATTTAAAAGAAGATGCTCCATTCGATGGATCAGTCGTTCTATTTGTGTTCCACTAACTCACAGCTTTACGTTTGTTCAAAGGACTAACTGACTCTCCTGCCAACTCTATGGTGAAAAGCAATCGCAAAAAAGGAGCTCTGAGAAGGAATCCACTTGCCTTAAACTCTTTTTCCGTTCATACATTTTGCCGATAAAGGTCCCATCTGAAGCCCCAAATCTGCAGTTTGTTGATCTCGCTCAACAAACATGCACTGATCAGTTACGATTAAGTTGCACTGTTAATTTCAAAGTGAAGAGCAATGTAAATTTAGGTGCATTAGTTTAAAAGCTAACTTTTGGTCTCGGGAAAGGTTCCCAAGTTTTGCCTATGGATAATTCCGATAAAACGCCATCTTTACTGACAGCGAAGGTTTTGGCTTTGAGCTGCATATCAAGCATTCAAATTTGCGAAGGTTTTGGCTTTGAGCTGCATATCAAGCATTCAAATTTGCGAAGGTTTTGGCTTTGAGCTGCATATCAAGCATTCAAATTTGCGAAGGTTTTGGCTTTGAGCTGCATATCAAGCATTCAAATTTGCGAAGGTTTTGGCTTTGAGCTGCATATCAAGCATTCATATTTTTCTACGTAGCCGAGTGGTTCATCGACCAATCATGCAAGGAATTTTGTAAACTTCCACCCGTGGTTTTAAATAGAACACCTAGTTGTGCGATCAAAAAAGGATACACTATTGCCTGCAAAGATGGCCGACTTTGAATTGTATACACCATTAAACCGTACATGGTTAAACATTTCCCCCTGCTATTCAGTATATAGTTACTTGTGTAAGCATACCAGCCGTACCTTCAGTCTGATCTGTGTCTA